>MU003802.1:0-232538 GCA_010093785.1 Polychaeton citri CBS 116435
GGGGGGACGGAAGGCCGTCCACTACCCTGTCGCTCGTCTAAGTGCATGAGGCAGGCTCTCCAAACGAGCATGGATTCGACTCCAGATCGCTGGGCAGAGCATGGTGAGTAGTGAGTGATCTCCCATCCAATCAAACAGTGCTTCCCCATTTGGACTTTCGAGACATCAAGCCGAGTAGCCGGGTGGAAGGCAGGCCGACGAGTGATGGGGGTTCCAGTCCGATTGTGACAGTCGAACCCTCGCGCGCGTCAGATCCTTGATCGTTCCTCCCACCAGTGTCGGGCACGCATGAAACTGGTCGTGATGTCCGCGCTCGCTAACCTGTTGGTGAGTGAAACAGCGCGGACCCGGATCTGGCAAGCGAGCGCTTGTCAAAGCAGAGTGTACGCGTCAAGCTATGCTGGCAAGGGTCCACCGCTTGGCTGTATGGAACGTGGTGAAGCTTGGAAGGATTAGGATTTCCCAGCGGCACGGTCAGTAATGTTGCGGCGCGGGCGATACCGCTTTGTTGGTTCCAAACCTCGCTGCTGTTTGCCGCCGGCGGTATGCCCGACCGCTTGTGAATCAGGGTTGGTGGTGAAGCCATCTATCCGATCCTTTGCCAGGCCCCAGGATTGCCTTACACGAGACGTGCAAGCTGCCACAGGACGTGATACTTTGCCTGGCGTATCTGCGCGACCTTGGCAGCAGACCGCCTTCCGTAGGATCTGGATGGCAGAAGGAAGACATCATTGACTTTAGAATTGAACGTTGCCTGCACAGGTCGACCGTTGTCGGAAGACCAGAAGAGGGTGGGGATCCTCGAGCGTAGGCTTTCTAGAGAGCCAAACCAGAGTTACGGGGCTGTCGACAACACAGCCAACCATACCTATCAGAGCTGACCGAGACCGGCCTACAGCCGGATCAGCATCGAGGCCGGACTGTCTGACGGCCACTGCTGCTGCTGCTGCTGCTGCTGCTGCTGCTGCTGCTCTGCTAAGCGTCGGGAGCGAGCGCTATGCTGTGCTGTGATGTGCTCTGCTCTACGGTCTACCGTATGCAGTCAGTGGACGGGAGAGAGCGAGAGGAAGAGGGGGAGGGAGAGGGAGAGGGAGAGGGGGAGGGAGAGAGGGAGAGAGGGAGAGAGAGAGAGGCGGCAGGAATCCAACCAGCCACACCATTCCTTCTAAACGATAGCCGTCACAGCCTGGGACGGCAGGCTCGCAGGCCGTCCATGTTGTATATATGCCCACATGTAGGGCTTGAAGGGCATGAATGGCATGGGAGCGATGCGAAATGGCAGCCAACCAGGCAGGCAATCTGACGTCGCTGTCCTCGAGACCCATGTTCCCTGGCGGTGTCGACATCTTTGTTGTAGCACCATTTCCACCCATGCGACCTCTTGGATCAAGTTAGCGGAATGGAACTGGTGGCGCGTGCAGAATCGCTAAACTGCTACATCCTTCCCGCTGTCCCGCAGCGTTTAGCAGATCCTACGTCTGCATCCTACTCGCAAAACCACGGCGCCACGTTTGACGCTGCCTCTCCACCCACTGGGCCTTAGTGGTAATTACGGAGCAGAGGTCGTCGTCTTGCTCGCCCTCCTTGTCAGGCCAGGTTACCACCTGGTCGCTCACGCTCGCGTGCTTCACGAGCTGCAGCATCCACACACACACACACACACGGAGGCGTAGTCAGGCCAGTCGTGCGAATACGTGAGCCATGGCGCTGCCTGAAGTCCCGTACCTCAGGTGCCCAATCAATCCTGTGAACCCGAGCCCACTGTCGAGCCGCCATCCTCAGGTCCTGTAGGGTGACCGAGCCGTTCCAACTCGCGTGTCGCTGTCAGTCCACCAACGAGACGACGGCGACGACAGCGAAGGTGAGAGCACGCCGGTGTCGGACTGCGATCCCTTCCATCCTTCCTCCCCCTCCAAAATTGCGAGCGGCATCTGAAATCAGACGCCTCGCGTTATACATCGCACGCCCAGGAGCAGGAGGGAGTATGGCTGTTGATGGATCAGGCCACGCTGTGTCATCCATCGGCGCCGCTGGATGCAGAGCCTTGACCGAAATGGCAGGCGAAGCACTGCTTTGACGCGCTATCCCCATTTGCCAGGCTAACGAATGCCTTGAGGCTGATGATCTAAGAAACCCGCGCAGCGCAGAGATACCTTGCCTGACACGCGAGTTACCCGCCCCTGGTCTGGGCTGGGCTGGGTTGGCGACACGACCGGCTAATGTAATGCTACCTACATACACACACGACGCACGCCACTGCGATGCATGCGTAGTGTGTGGTGTAGAGTTGTCGAGCAGAGCGGTAGCCTGCAAACAGCGTCCCACAGCTCGCGTGTCCTCGTGTCGTGGCGGGATCCACCACCATCGCCCGTATGGTCTCCCGTCCCCCCTAAGGGCGTTAGATCCCCTTCTGCGGAACAGACGAGGCAGAACTTTAGACGTCGATGACACGGGCAGCTATCTGGATCTCGGCGCATCCCCCAAATAGAGCCTGTCCTGCCTGCAAGCCCAGCGAAAAGGAAAGGGAACCTAGGTCATGGTAATTCTCCCTGGAAGTCTCCGAGATGTGTTGGCCCGCTGTCGCTTCCTGCTACGGCTGATCTTATTCGCTTAGTCGTGTCTAATGATCCTTCGAGGGAGCCAAGAGGATCAAGTGTAATCCTAACCGTCTAGCACTTATGCTCCATTGCGGTGCGTCTCTAGCCATCGATGATTCTTCGGAGGAGCATCTGCCACTTCTGGGAACACCATGCGGCCGAGGCATGGCACAGCAAAATTGGGACCGCCTAGGGCCCGGAACATGCCGCTTCCACTGCAGCCCTGATGCATAAGGCCCCTTCTGATGCCCTGAGCCACATCCTGCATGTGTGTGTGTGAGAAGTGAATGAGTGGGTGAGTGGGTGAGTGAGTGAGTGAGTGAGTGTGTGTGTGTGTATGTATAGGTACGTATGTATGCAGCATTGACTGTCGCCTGTTGCAACGAGCATACTTTCGTCATACCCTCTCTCTCTCTCTCTCACGCACCCTTGGTCTCTGCTGCAGTAGCCGAACGCATCGCGCTTGAACTAATCTCGAAGTACAAGATCACCACTAGGGGGGGGGGGGGTGGAGGTGCCTTCGAAAGCCCATTTGCACGGGTCGTGTCGTGATAATCTCACTGACTGCCCTCGCCCTGCTTTGTCTTTCACCTCGCAGGCGTGATCTCTCCGCAACTGCTTACAATCCTACCGCCTCGGATCCTTCTGCCTTTTGCAAAAACAAAAACTGTTACGGATCCCGTCGTCGGCGGAGGTGTACCCGTTGATTTCGACTTCACACACCATGTCTTTTTATCCCAACAGGACTGTCCCACTCCAAGACAAGTTCGTGGACGTTGCTGCAATCGCAAGGGAGATGACTCCTCCTCACTCACCATACCAGGTCGCTCTGAAGATCATAAGCTCCAAAGCACAGCATCTCGACATGCCTACGAAATTGGCTGTTGGAGACGGTGGTCGATCAACCTCTCTGTCTCGAGAGCTACCGATGCCAATCTTGACATCAATCACCAGCCTTGGTCAGGCCCATGCCACGCTCGAGCATTGCCTGACCAGGCTTGTCAGCTTTACACAGCAGCAACAAGCCACGGGTGCACGTTCTACGCAGACCACCATCATCGTTTCCGAGAGGCATTACAGTTACCTACCCTGGTTGGAGAGGTGGGAAAAGGCCTTCGCCACCTACCTCGCTGCTGCCATGCCTACTATGAAGGAGGACGACTTCATGAGGAGCAGGGTGCTGAAGGCCAATCACCTGCTATGCACGGTCCTGGCTTCCATCACCAGTCTCGAGCCAACCGCTTGGGATCGATTCGAGTCTGAGTTCAAAGCCATCGTGGAACTTTCCGGCGCAGTCCTACGGTCGAAACGGAAGACCAGTACCCCAACTCGAGATGCACCCTCTGCGAACGCGAGTGCCCCCAAAGTGGGGCTTGGGATGGGTGTCAGCGAGCCGCTCTATGGTATGTGACTTCTGACAAGTTTTGCAGGGTTCTTTGGGACTGAGCTAATCTGCCCTAGCCGTCATCGCGCGTTGCAACAACGCCGAAATCAGAACTCAGGCCATCGCTCTGCTATCGACTTATCCGGTGCATGAAAGCCTCTGGCAGTCGGCTGAGCGGCCACCGGCAGACACGTGGAACCTGAAGATACCACCAACTGGAGGCCACTCGACCCAAACCAGCCCTATCTCGCCGAGCTTTGGATCGTTCTCAATGGACGCAGCTCACATCCGTCGTCTGGATACGGGATCGAATGCGTCTTCGCCGGTAGTCTCGTCCAAACAGGTCGGTCACGACAGATTCCCCGCCCAGGCGACTTCTCGGGCAAGCCAGACCTCCTCGATGCAGCCGCCAGTGGCAAGACAATCGCCTCCCCACTTTACACAGCAGTACGCTCAGCAACCAATACGAATCAGCGCCCGTTCCACGGCACAGACATGAGCAACCACGCAACATGGACGGGCACCTACGCAATCCACCGGGGCAGTGTGGGACAGGCTTGTGTAACTATAAAGGCTGAACTCAAAGACGGCCTGAAGCTGTTCTGTAATCTTACGAGGCGCAGGGTTTCCTGGCATGCACCTTTTCCATGCTATGCCCATTCCATGAGTAGCTATCCAAGCGATAAACTTTCCGAAGGACACTACTCTGGGCAGGCCTTCATGCGCTAAGCGACAACATTGCTAGTCCACATGGATCCCACACTTGACCCGGGATACTCAAACGATGCTGCAGTGAGAACATGCAGTGTGCAGCTCTGATGGTGGAGACATTTGCAAATCCGCCGGTCATGGGAAGAAGGTCCAATCAGCGATGCAAGGCATGATGCAGCAGGATCCACAGAAGACCTCCCACTGGAGTATGGAGGCCTGTCTCTGGCAGGGGAGACAGGTGATTTGTGCTGAAGGTTCGTCATGTGGACACCTACAGGAACTCGAACTGGACATGCAGGCGCGGGAAAGGTTGGGAGCGTCTCGATAGCCTAGCTTGGTGGATAACTGGGGCTTGTTACCCCCTTTACCTTGGGGGACTGAGGCTGAGCAGACAAGAAAGCGTTGGTGAAAGCAGGTGGGGAGGGGCGAAGCTGTCGAGCGAAAGAAGTCGATTCGGTACGCAGTAACATTGAAGCATAATGCTGCCCTCGAAACTCGGAATAGCATAGGCTTCTGTACTCCAGATTTATCAAATCCTTAGTCAGACAGTGCAAGGTCTGCCTTTCTAATACTGCTTCGTCCGCATTTCGTCCGAACTTGACCTCTATCAAAACCAGTGAGATCTTGTTTCGCCCCAAACAGTGTATTCCAACAACACATCATTTGTGATACTGACTGGACCCCCTCTGGTGTAGTGCGTTCTCGACCCTCTTTTGCACTTTTCGAGCATCCCTTGCCACATCTCAATCGCGACGAGGCTGTACCCGTGACCAAGGCGAATCCCGACGTCGGCATGAAGCGCATTTCGATCGCATACCAGTCCTGTGGCGACGGCGGTTCTCTAACTCGACAAGATTCGCAAGGAGGGAGGGAAGTGGGCTGGAACACTCCTGCTATTTGCCTCAAGCCAATTGGCCTAGTAGCCATGCGGAAGCTTCTGCCCTTGCCGCCTTCCAGGACACGATCACAAGATACACGTCTCTACCTGGGCCAGACTCGTCAATGGACATGGGCCATCCGTCTCTCCCCTCTCCACTAGATCTGGGTGTCGCCGCTGGACTAGGCAACACATCCGACATTGCCCCCTCCCAGCCGGAACGCGAAACAGGCTGTGGAACAGAGATTCTTCTGACTGGCTGGACGGCTGGCGCTCTATGGCTTCTAAACGAAGGGTGGCTTTGGAACAAACGACCGCGAGTGTCCGGTTCTCGTCGCAGAGACTGAAAAGACACCCATGGTCTCTTGCGCATTCAGGCCTCCACTATGTAGGCAAGCGCCTGCTGCTGATACTGCCTTGCATGTGAAGCCGGTTTGATACGCTGGCTCGTCAAACAGGGCACCGCTAGTGCGACGCAAGTTCGAACGTAGCATCGACCCTTTCCCACTCCGCTCTCCATGCCCAGCCGATGGCTTGCTCTTCACGAGCACTCTGCTCCCGCAGCTGGTCAGACCTTGGACTCCACCGCATTGCCCCCTACAGTATCTTCCCGTCCCCACCGCTTTTCCCAGGGGGCGTTCCAAAGTGCGTGCTAATGCATGTACGCCAGCTACAGAGGGGTTGACGCGCACGCAGATCTCCAGCATCTTCGGTGAAGATCGATTGTACCATTGCCCGCCGACGGACAATCTGCGTGCTATAGCGCCTGCAACTGGAGCTATCCCTCGAAAGTATAAGTCGCGGAAGCATCTTGGTCAGGGTCACCCCTGGCCTAAGTGATGCAGAGTTGCAACATTGAGCCTCGTAGGCCCAGTTGATGAGCTGGGTTGCTTTTTAGTGCCTTGTAAAGGAGTATACGTGTTCCTTGACCTTGCATAGCGTTATGCGATGCTCTCAACTGACGTGTCTTGTGCGTGCCTTTCTGCTAGCTGCTGAGATGCTTACTCCTCAGTGGTCACGAACGACGATCCAGTCAGCGAACGGTCTCATATCTAGATGTATGATCTAGCGTTGGATGAATGTAATGTCCCAAAGCAGCCAACGGCGATGATGACCGAGCTACAGCAATCGCAGTACTGGCATGGGTCCGCTTGGAGTAGGTTAAACCCCCAGCGTGGAGGAAGTTCACTATAGATTTGAAGCCACGGACGATGGCCTACTGGCACCTCTGTGATTCGCTACTGGTACTGTTGTGCAGCGACTAACGCCATCTCACTGCCTGCATCGTCTTTATCAGAACTCGGGCTCCAGACTTTGTCAACAACAATGGATGTTTAGCTCACATTTCCTCCCAAGCAGCAATTGTTAGTCATCAACGGCAAACCGGCGACGTATCGTGGATTCGCCGCTGCCCGATGTAACATGACGGATTCCTCGCTATTGGCTTGCACCATAGGCAGCGACCAGACGGATAAACAGTGGGCCAGGGTACGACGACGTACGGCTACGATGTAGCGCCGCCAAAAATCGAGATGGAATCTATACCGAGGTCAGGTGAAGTCTTGGTTGGCAATCCTGGTATGCTGTTGGGACAGGGCTTAGCGCGTTGCGCCCCTTCAGAAGCATTGTCTCAAGAGAGAAAGGCGAAAGGCGACAGCGAGTCGGTCGCCTTACACGGAGCAGACCTCAAGTCTGGAAGTCGCACCTTACAGTAGAAGCCAGACGAACGTTTTGTGTCATTACCGAGGTACGTTCCCATAGACTCGCTCCGTAAGGATCTGACCCATTCTGGTTGCGATGGGGAGCGTCTTATTTTCGAAGGAGCGATGACGAAGTCCTTACCCAACAGGGCTACATTCAACGACATCCTGGCCACTCTGTTACAACATAGCGGTCCTGAAACAGGTCTCGAAACAGACAACGCCGTCCCGCCCGTCCGTTGCAAGGAGCTTTTACTCGATCTCCATCTCTGCCGATTACGGAACGTCAGCCGTCATGAATAATATTACATTGACGGCACAGTCAGAGCGCGCTGAGAATGGCGCTTGCCCTGCCTCGGAAGGATTACCGAACGCTGTAGATCCGTAGGAATTAGATTTTACCCGCCAAGCACTGCAGGGCGGTTGGTGAAATGGCACGGATCAGTAGCATACGACCCGGTAGGTTGCGATCCAGACATAAACCAACCGCAGGGCAGATGAAAATCCCCTCGGACGAAGATATTGTGATGACAACTCGCGTTGGAGATGGATTTTGTTGGTCAAATCTGCTCAAGCGCGTACAGCCCGTAACCCTCCGAGTCCGGTCGCTGGATTGCCACTCGTTTAGGCCAACAGCCTCCTGACCACTCAAGCCACTTTCGTGCTTCTCCGAGCAAAACAATACAAGCGAGATGCCTCTGCTGGAAGTCTGTTGCTTCGACGTGCGCTCCGCTATTGTTGCTAGCGAAGCAGGAGCCGACCGCGTTGAACTTTGTCGAGATCGAGGCTCTGGAGGATTAACACCCCCTTTACAGGACGTCCAACAGGCGATCTCGCAAGTCAGCTGCCCTGTATTTGTCATGGTTCGTCCGCGCGGTGGCGGCTTTGTCTATTCAGATAGCGAATTCGCAGAGATGAAGTCGTGTATAGCAGATCTCACTCCACATGCAGCTGGGTTTGTGTTTGGTTGCCTGACCGCCGACAGCAGGGTCAATATCGAACAGACCTCGGAACTTGTAAGACTCGCCAATGGCTTGCCCTGTACATTTCACAGAGCCTTCGACGAGACTGAGGATCCCCATCGGGCCCTTGAGGAAGTCATCGCCACCGGATGTCTTGCGATTCTTACATCTGGGGCATGCTCATCTGCAGTTCAAGGAGCTCACACCCTCACAGCCTTGGTTGAGCAAGCCCGAGATCGTGTGCAGGTCATGCCCGGAGGTGGCGTCCGTTCGGCAAATCTTCGTGACCTGCAACGTCGCACGAATGCAAGATGGTTCCACTCGTCTTGCATTCTTGCTGAGAGTGTATTACCCTGTAAAGCCGAGATTAAGGAGATGAGAGAAATTCTGAGTCCTACGCTACCTTTGCCTAATCAATGATGTGCGTGTACATCAGTCATCGACGAGCTCTGAGAAAGTTATGGTATGAGACTGCTGCATCATCATACTCTGAATATCGTGGACATCTAGTAATCCTATCTAAATTGCGGCTGCTGGTCTCTTGCGATCACGGTGTCTTGGATTAACAGCTGTTGGACAGGACTTGCTCAAATCATGTAAGACTCACTCGATTTCAGTCGAAGCGCCATCATTAGGAGATTGATGGTTGCGTCACACGTGTCCGAGGTAGATGCAATCATTTGGTACCTGGGAAATGCTTTCCATTGAACATTGTCTTTTCACAAGACTTGAGCCCATCATGGCGGCCCTTGCTATGTCAATTGCAGGACATGACGAGACAATTGCATTATGTGAACCATCGTTGACTCGTCTGAAAGGGTTGAAATCCACTAGGTAGTTTGATAAACTGTATTATCACTACATTAAGAAGGACAAGTATAAACAAAACATTGCTTTAGAAATCGTACTCTCCAATGGTGAAGGTCTTGTTCGTTGAAGCTTAAGCATCTGCTTCTAGGCTTGTAGATCACTACTGCTCGGATAGACTGCTTGGATAAACCGGAAGCTACCCCACGCTGATCTCCACTTCTGACATCCCAGACCGTACTGACAGATTGCCTATCTTGACCTGCAATCCAAGTTTCAGCACATCTTACCTTCCAGCTTGTAGGTCATCAAGAGGTTTTCTACTCAGACATCAACTTCGTCATGCTGCAGCTGCAGCATCGATTCCGTGCTGGCCTCATACCAAGTATCAATCGCAGTGTACTTCTTGAAAAGGCTCTGTCACGAAGGATGACTTCTCATATCGATATCGAAGCCCTGGGGAGGAAAATCAGTGAGAAGTACTCTGCATGCGATGTGTGCCTTCCTAATTCGGCAAAATGAGTAGTCACTGATACCCCAATGTTAGGTTTCTGACGCTTTGCTCAAGCTCAAAGTTCCTAATGCAGGGTTTCTGCCAGACATCTGTAAGTTCAGTACATGGTTAAGTCAAAAAAAAAAAGGCGCGGTATTGATGGTCGTCTCCAGCACCTATACCACGTAAAGGCGTGTCAAGACTGCATATCGTCGCTCCGATCTCGACAATCATCTTTGTGCCCAAAGATCATCAGCCAGGCGTGCAACTTAATGCATTTGTCCCGGCAGAATCAAACATGCCGAAAGGCAAGCATTGGTCCGACCTACCATCACCTGGAACAATTGCTTTACTTCAACAGCCACAAGGCCAAATCTGCGCAGTCTTAGGAGACATCATGGCTACTCGCTTGAAAATACGAGGAGTGAAAGGAGTTGTCGCGGACGGTCGAGTTCGGGATATTGTTTCGATAAGCGACATCTGCGATCAAGGCAACTTCACCTGCTGGTCAAAGGGATTCAGCACAGTAGGGACAGGCCTTCAAGCGAAACCATGGGCTTATGACGTCCCTATAAGGATAGGAGATGTTGTCGTAAGACCTGGTGATTTGCTCTGTGCGGATGAGGGAGAGCGTGGGCTGGTTGTGATCCCTCAAGAACAGATACAGGCGGCAGCCAAGTTGTTTCCAAGTTTGAAGGAAGCAGATGACAAGGTCGTTGCTGATGTGCAATCAGGCGTGGATGTTAGCGAGGCCTTTAGACGGCATAGATAACCATGTATTTCCATCGTCTATTACTTGCACGGTCTCGATCGTCCAAATTGCCGCCTTCTAACATGAGATAACACCCCTCGCCGAGGCAGGACAGCGTGGTGACTGCCAAGGATGCGGATGTTGGCATGTGAAGCCTTCACATGCACTCCGCGTCTATTCCAAAAACAGCAACAGCCTCGGCATGATGTCGTCTGTTAGGAATACAGCTCACATGGCTGACCGTTCTTCGTGTCTCCGAACACGTACTCTCTTGTACTATAACCTCTTCACTCCGCGCTCAATCTCTTCGCTATCCTATCCTTCCTTAGACCTCTGTTGAATCTTTCTTCAAGCACCTCATACTAATCATGGCCAACCAGACAGCCAACATGTCGCATGCACAATCACGCCTGTCGCAGGTAGCTGCCCACATGAACTCATCAGGGAGAGCAGGGCTTCTGGAGAAGAAGCCAGACGATATCGTCGTCACCGCGGCTCTACGTACAGCCATTACAAAGGGTGGCCGGGGCGGCTTCAAGGACACTGCAGCCGCGGACCTCCTCCACGGGGCCTTCAAGAGCCTGATTGAACGGTCAGGTATCGACCCCAGCATCGTCGAGGATATCGCCGTAGGCACCGTTCTAGCACCTGGCGGTGGTGCTACAGAGTTTAGGGCAGCTGCTCTCGCTGCTGGCTTCCCAGAGAGCGCCGCCGTACGCAGCTTGAACAGACAGTGCTCCTCCGGCCTGCAGGCCTGCGTCGACATTGCAAATGCCATCAAGTCCGGCATGATCGAGGTTGGCATTGGTGCTGGTGTCGAGAGCATGAGCACACAATATGGACCACAAGCTGTCACTGAGTTCTCCGAACTTTTGGAAAACCATAAGAGCGCTGCTGAATGCAAGGTCCCTATGGGTGTGCTTTCGGAAAACATGGCGAAGGACAAGGGCATCACAAGAGCAAGCCAGGACAAGTTCGCAGCAGATTCATACAGAAAGGCTATCGATGCTCAGAAGCAGGGCCTTTTTGATGAGGAGATTGCACCTCTGAAGGTGAAGTGGACTGATCCAAAGACAGAGGAGGAGAAGGAAATCACAGTCGCTCGCGATGATGGTGTCAGAGAAGTCACCGCGGAGAGCTTAGGCAAGATCAAGGCTGCATTCTCAAAAGACGGCTCAATCCACGCTGGCAATGCTAGCCAGATCTCTGACGGTGCCGCTGCTGTACTGCTGATGAAGCGTTCGACAGCCGAGCGACTGGGCCTATCGATACTCGGGAAATACGTTGCTGCATCAGTTGTTGGTGTGCCTCCACTTCTCATGGGCGTTGGTCCATGGAAGGCCATCCCGGTCGCGCTGCAGAAGGCAGGAATCTCCAAGGACGACGTCGACATCTTCGAAATCAACGAGGCCTTCGCCTCGCAGTGCTTGTGGTGTGCAAACGAGCTGGGACTAGACCTGAACAAGGTCAATCCCAAGGGTGGTGCGATCGCTTTTGGCCACCCACTGGGCTGCACGGGAGCGAGGCAGGTCAGCACACTGCTCTACGAACTCAGGAGAAGGAAGCAGAACGTTGGCATTACCAGCATGTGCGTTGGAACGGGTAAGTGCTTCCATCCGATCATGTTGTTGACCCACGGCTAATATGTTGTACAGGCATGGGCATGGCTGCCGTCTGGGTTGCCGAGTAAGCCTACCTTGGTACCATATACGCCAGTCCACCTTGGCTCGTGCGTAAGCGTCATTGAAGTCAGTGGTGGCGTAAGTCATGGCTATGACGGGCTGCATTGCTATCCGAAAAGTCACGCAGTTCATTAGGAGCAAGAGAGACGGCGCAGGAATGATGACTTTGGGCGTGGAGTTCAATGGGGCCAAAAGCCACCATTCTTGATCATCTTGTTGATTGGTACGGCAAATAAAGATCTCAGACTACTGAATTTATCGTATGACATCAAGTCTAACTTCTGTTCGGTCCGTTGACATTGGATCATACTCGGGAATTGTCCCTGTAGGAGCCAGCAGTGACCAGGAGCACAGATCCACGGATGCACTGTCTTGCCATGCTCAACCATCCCGAACCATCGTGGATTCAATGCATTTGTGCCACTATGCACCGTTTCCATCCAGCCGTTGCAGTGCCACATGGCACAGACAGCGACCGTGAAAGCCCAACACCACCTGCATCATGATGCTCCCGCCTCCGTGAAGTCCAACCATACTTCTACGACCAGGTAGAGCCTCATCTACGATTGTTCCACTGGTGACCCTATACATGCAAAAAGCAGGTTGTAAAACAATACTGCCCAATCGTGTTGTGTGCTGGGTCTTCGAATTTGATGTACTGGCCTCTTGTATGTGAACTTTGTGTGTTAAGACCTCACGAATTTCCTCGCAAATACCCATGTGTTCTGTCCTCAACGCCGCGTAGCCAAGATGAATGCAAGCCATATCCGCCGCTGAATATTTGCTTGATGGAGAAGGCACACAGACCTTCATCCGCTCGCTCTCCCCATCTCGCCTGGATGCACGCGCCAGTAGTTGTGTTTGTCTGCATGACCCCCGCGTTTTGTAATTGGCACGCTTCAGGGCTAGACGTTTAGATGGCAATAAGAAACACACACCAGTGCCATCAATCATATCTAGCGCAAGTACGGCTTTGCCAGTTCTGCATTAGTATATTGAGATATAAGCACCTTCGATCATAAAGCTCAACTACGAAGTAAAGAGTAGGCCTTTTTGCGAGCATCTCATCTCTCAGGAGAGTCAGTAATAGCTATGTCGATGGAGGAAGCACTTCGCTCCACACCCTCTTTCAGCCTTACCACTTACTCGTTGCACTCTTGTAGCAGCCATCAGATGCAAAGTGCGAGAATGCCGAGGGTAGAAGGTCACAAAGCTGTTGATCTAGTAGCGCTCTGTTGGCTACGTGGGCGATCTGCAGATAGGTTGACATGGCGCGCAGCCATGACTGACCAGCCAATTCTCCAAGCTTGTCGCCATTGTAATTTCCTCCCCTTGCAAAGTACAGCTACATATCTATGTATACTTGTATTAATGCATCTCCTAGTGCGCTGTGGATTCTGTAGACGCACCTGGAGCTACTCAATACTCTATCATAATCGCGAAGATTGCAGGTGTTACGTCGAGACTTCCGCATGCCCCGACCGCTCGTCAGCTGAGTAGCATGCATTGTGAGAAACACGACATAAGTATTGTATTACATCTCGCCCCAGCCTTGTGCAGGTCCTGTACCTGGCTGGCGTATTTGGCCCACAGTCAACACCCAGCTCTTATATCCGCCCAATATGGATGAAAAGACAGCCAATCCACCAACGGTCATGCTGAAGATTATAGAGGGCTTGCACACCATTGAATGTAGCTCTTACGCAGGCAGTCCAGCATGCAGTAGCGACAGTAGCAGCGCTAATGACATCCATCACAACACCGAGAATGACAGACGTGACATGGTACGGATGGGTAAGAAGCAGGAGCTCGTCCGTAACTTCAGGCTCCTAACGTCTATTGCGTTTACGTCTTGTGTCATGGGCACGTGGGAGATTTTGCTTACGAGCAATACTCCTGCGCTCACCGCAGGCGGATTGGCGGGTTTATGGTGGCAATGTAAGTCTCTCTCCTCCTCAAGGGTGGGAGCAAATAGACCGGCCAAATGAATGGGTGCTGACCAGGTGGTGATCCCTGGTCATATGGTGCTATGCCGGGTTCGCATGTCCCTTCATTTGGTCGTAACGTTCGATCGCACGGACTTAGATGTTATATAGACAAACTGCGGTGTTGCTGAGTCCAGGCGAGATGGCTTCTATGGCGCCGACTGCTGGTATGCTTCGGGGAAATAGATCGCTTGAGACAGGTTTTAGTGGAAATTAACTGTTCCGTGTAGGGGGCCAATACCACTGGGTGTCCGAGTTTGCGCTGCCTCGCGCTCAAAAGCCTCTTAGCTACACAAGTGGTTGGTTGTCGACAACTGCATGGCAGTAAGGGCTTGACCATCAACCTACGATACAGATGGAAGCTTATAGTAGTGGCTAATGCTTGCACACAGAAGCTTTATCGCGGTCGATTCGTTCATCTGCGCTGCACTCATTCAGCCTTGCATTTCCTTAAACGACCCTACATGTACATGACCGAGATGGCGTGAGATATAGCGTCCCTTCTTTTGCAATGGCTCAGATCTAACCACTAATGATTAGACACGACATTGCTTATGATCGCCCTTGTCTGCGGGATGGGTACCTTCAACATCTTTCTTGCACAGTGGTTGGCTATCATTGAAGCCTTTTTCGCCATCCTGCATCATGTTGCCTGGATACCGATAATTGTGATCCTCTGGTACAAACTCGAGATAGAGAGTGACTTGAACTTGCAGCTGCTAATGTTTCGACAGGGTGATGACGCCACAAAAGCAGAGTTCGAAGACGATCTTTACTGAATTCACTGATAACGGTGCTGGCTGGGAAAATAGTATGGCTCAGAGCACAGCGTCATAAAGTCAAATGTCGATACTGACTCGTGGGGCAGTTGGAATTACCGTTTGTGTCGGCCAAGTCGGAGCCATGTTTACCGCCGTAGGCAGTGATGCTTCTGCGCATATGGCAGAAGAGATTAGGGACGCCGGTGTCACTGTACCACGCAGCATGTGGTAGTAAGTATCGTGGGTTCCTCGGCTCTAAATACGCCTACTGACTTGAGCACGATCATAGGAGCTTCATCTGCAATAAGGGGCTGACACTGATTGTGCTAGTTACGTATTGTTCCTGCATAGGTGATCTCGCAACAACTCCAGAGGCAGCAAACGGGTTCCCTTTCGTTGAGGTCTTCCTCCAGAGCACTGGGAGTACCCAGGCAGCAACTGGGTTAACAGCGCTTATTTCCATCCTACTGTTGATCATCTCGACCAGTTGCATGGCATCAACATCGCGTGCTACGTTCGCATTCGCTCGAGACGACGGCATGGTAGCTTCAAGATGGATTTCAAAAGTGAGCTCGAGAGAGAAGATACCTGTGAACAATGTGATCGTGACGATGTAAGTGGACCAACCAAGCCGGTAAGCTGAGGGCCTCGTCTGACTCGCAATAGAGGCTTCACCGTAGTGATGAGCCTCATCAACCTTGGCTCCACGACGGCTTTCAACGCATTTCTGAGTGTATCTGTTGTGGCGCTCATGGCAACGTACACGCTGTCCATCGCATGTATCTTGAGACGTCGGCTGAACGATAAAGACCCTTTACCGACCGCAAGATGGCGGCTCTTTGGTGCCAGTGCTCCCGTTGGATCAAGGGAAGGCGACCTCGGCAAGTATGGGGTTCCGATCAATGCTTTCGCAATGCTGTACAGTGTCTGGTCGTTCTTCTGGTCTTTTCGGCCTATCACACGGGATGTCGCGCCTGAGACTGTGAACTGGGTAAGTCCGTCAACGGTTGCAATCCATTGCATGATGAAATGCAAGAGCAAGGAGCTGATATGAACGTCCGCTTTAGGCTGTGCTTATCTTTGGATCCATCATGATCATCTCGGCAATTGCCTTTGTAGCCCACGCGAGAAAGGTGTATGAAGGCTCTGTTGCAAGGGTGCAGAGATCTGTTAATGTTTCGGCTGAGTAGGATTCTGGACCCTGGCTGCACGCTATTGCATGCCTCGACTGGGGAATCGGATGCAGAGTGTTCCAAACACCAAATGGCTCAGTTATTTCGTTTAGATGCACGTGAAACAAGGCACAGTAGATGTAATGAGACGGCGCCTTGGCACACCACCCATCGGATGATAGACCCAGCAGACATCCACTAGAGCGTGTATCGAGCGAATTCCCACGACGAAGCTCGCCCATATCAGGCTCAAGCGCGGTCGGGTTTCACGACATAAGTTCTGTTTGTATGGTTCGCGGCGGCAGCTGCTGCAGCTGCTGTCGTGTGCATCAATGAACGCCGGCCGTGTTTGACGGCGTGTGCGCTTGCAACACACGTTATTAATCTATTGATGTAGATGTAGTATCACAGACCTTGCTCTATCGGGAACGACTCATAACGGTGATGCGGTTGAGGGCGATCTGAAACGGACCACAAAGTAGATGCCCTTATCGCTGGTATCGGTGCCACCTTGCTCAAAGAGGCGTAAGTGCAACGGTCGAAGCATGCCCACGGCGGCAGAAGCACCAGTACCAGTTCCAGTCGGGGGAGAGGATGGAGAATCATTGGAGGCCCGCGTTTCTCTGCCAACCACAGTGGAGGTGAAGATAATGAGCCTCTGGGCTGTGTGGTGGTGAAGATAGCGCGGTGCACCAGTCGACATGGAGTTGGTTGGCTGGCCGGACAATGTGAACTGCGACAGGCGGCGATCCGCACAACGGAGCGCGAATTACACTTCTGGGCTAGTCAAGGGCCCGGACTGCATACAGTAGCGGTAAGATTTCCAGTCGCGTGAGTAGGCATAGTGCCATCAGACGGGGCCAGTCGAGTGTAGCGCAGCAATGATGATAATAATCATGGGATGGTTTCTTTTTCATGTTGCTGCTGCACCCATCCGCCTCCGTCCGAAACCATCGTCCTGTCCTCTGCTCTACTCCCGTCTGACGTCTGTCTTGTCTGCCATTCCATCGCGTCTGCCCAGGCACCCAGCAGCTGTCTGCCAGGCGGCAGGATGAGAGACGCGACATACTCGCGCCGGGTTTTGCCTTGACGGGCAGTTGACGGCCCCCTCGAGCCCTTAGGCACCGACGCCAACGCCCACGCTCACGCCCACGCTCACGCCCACGCTCACGCCTACGCCCGCGCACACGTTGACGCCTCGCAACCCTTGACCCTCCGCTCTTCGCCTCGGCAGGTCGGCAGCGATGAACGAGCCAATCAGCGCCACCCCTCGTATTCTGCCTCCTGCAGCGGCGACATCCCTACCTGCACTCGGGTGGTCTAAAAATGTCCACCTTCCCTTGAGAAGAGTCTCCGTGGTCTCGACTACCTCTTCCACGGTCTCAACCACACACTACGACTCCATCGACAAGATCTCGCTTTCGAGAAGGTCATCTAGGAATGCCCCTGCGAGATACAGGGTCGCCAGATCCAGCTCCATTCGCAGTGCTGATGTCCCTCTAAGACACCCGACGCCTGATCTGCAGTCACTGCAAGGTGCTTACAAGGGCAACGTTACCAGGCTAGAGCAGAGTGCGGAGGCCATGAGCCAAGGCAGTACTGGAGGGAGCGACGGGGCGGAGGATGTAAGTCACGGGCTGGGGAGGAATGCCGCCACTGCTGCTTCTGCTGCCAATGTTGCGGAAGTAAGGAGAAGCGGGAGCCATGGTCGTGATGGTGACAACGTCGCTCACGCAAGGGCCCTCAGTCGGGAGAACAGCATCCAGTCCAGCCATCACGGTGAGATCTCAGTTGTGGGCAGAGGCATCCCCATCAACAATGCCGACACCAGGAGTAGGGCCTCATCGTATGCCAACAGCATCGTCGACGTGAACGGTCCCGCTCGCTGGGGTGGTTATTCACCTGGGGGCTATGTGAACAGCCCAATGGGTTCCCCGAGGAGCGGGAGTCTCCAGTACACATCTACCATGAACAGGATCCCAACCTCGACGTCGAGGTCTTCACGTCTTGCCCAAATGGTTGAGCCAACGCTAGAGGGTCGTCCATTGGACTCGCCTCTTGCCCCAAACATGAGCGTCACCAGCCATTCCTTGAACGATGATGCTCCCTCGCTCGCCGAACACAGCAGACAAGCCTCTCAGAACAGTTTTGGGGAGACGTATGACCAGATGGCGACGCAGATCACAGAGCACTTCGAAGGAGTTCCGCCGACCCCTCCACACCATCTGACATCGTTTGGAGATTTACACCCGCACATAGAGGAGGATCATACCGCCACACCTGTTCCCATGAAGCCTGGACAGCCATACCGGGTGATGGAAGAGACACTGCACGCCCATGACGACTTTGGTGCTGCAATGGACGAAGCATTCGCATCGTCTAGCTCACATCTTTCGCAGACCATACCAGAGCGACCACGTAGCGCTGATACTTTCCAGCAAGCCCAGACTGCCTTCCACGATTTCGATGGCGTGCACTTCGATCCAGAAGCGGAGGAGTTCGTAGAGATAGACAATGAGGGCAATGAGGTGCGCCGTGTCTCTGCTAGGACATCCTCCGGCACTTTGGCTGTAGATCCAGTATTATCTATGCTCAGACAGCCAGCAAGACCAATGTCCATGGGAGCCCCCCCTCCAGAGGATGGCATGGTGTACTACCCAGCACCGGTGCCGCGAATGCTCAATCTACCTAAGCGACTTAGCCAAGTACCGGCCCAACACATCCAAGCCAAGAGACGCACACAGATCTTGGGTCAGCTTGGTCCAGAGGCAATGGCTTCAGCTCCATGGCTTAGCCAGACTAACCTAAGCACACACAGTGGTGGCAGTGGTAGTGGTAGTGGTCGGCCGGCAAGCGGCCTTAGCGGATCATATGTCAGGCCAGAGAGCAAAGCGTCTGGATCGTATCTGCATCTCGAGACCGAAGCCCGAGACTTTTCGGGTGACCGCGAGGCTTCTCCACGACCGGCTTCGCATCAGTCTGGACATCTAGATCAGTCGATCCGGCCCAGCTCAAACCAATATAGCAATCGCTCAGGGTCGCCTGCCTTCCCACTAGATGCATACAACCAGCAACCACTGAGCGCACTGCGTGGCACGCCCAGAAATCGAGCAAGCATTGCAAACATGCAGAATTTGCCGCCTCAGCTGCGTGCCAGTGCTTTCTTCGACCACCAGAGCATCTCTCAAGATATCGAAGTGCAAGGCCAGAGTGCGGTTAAAACTCTTGACAGTATTCTACTCGCAAGCGCCACTGCACCAGTCAATGCCTTTACAGACCACCCATACACAGGACCTCAGAAGAAAGAGATATTTGGGAGGGAAAAGAAGCAGCGGAATAAGAGCAGCACAAATCTGGACCTGTCAGCTGCAGTACCTACGCCAGAGAGTCCAGAAATAAAGAAAGGCAAGAGAAGGAGCAGATCGTTGATGGGTATGTTCCGGAGGAACAGCTCTGCAGACAAGCTGCAGGAGGTTTCGAAGAGGAATAACAGCAGAGGCAGTGTCGTGCTCGACCTAAACGAAGGTGGAAAGAAGCTACAGAAGCGCAAGAGTCAGATGTCGCTCTCTGCCGCCGACGAGCTTGAGATTGCCAGAAGTCGAATGGGGACGCCAGGGCCAGATACCCCGGCAGCAGGGACGCCGATGCTCGAGCGTACTCAGTCTGAGCTTTTCAGAGAAGGTGGTCTAGTTGAGGCAGCCCAAAACGTGGGAAAGCCTGATGAGCAGCCTGACAAGGCCAAGTCGAGGAAGGTTTCGGACAGGATGAAGAGGGTCTTCTCCGACTCTGACCAAATCGAAGCTGATTTTCATGAGGAAGAAGCTCAAGAGGATGTTTCAGATGACGAGGTGATGTTTGCCGCGCCAACCACGCTTCTTGCTGAGCTTCAGGTTCGTAAAGCCCAGCAGAAAGGCAGGAACCGGACTGCTGCCACTGCTTTTCCTGAAGGCATGCACAGCACTCTGCTCGAGCTTGACGCTGTTGAGGAGGTCAGTAAGCGCAAGCGACAGCAGGCCAAAATTCGTCTTGCATGGGAAGATCCCGCCATGGTACAGGGTGACGCTGCAGAAAATGTCGAGGATGATGATGTTCCTCTGGGTATGCTTTACCCCAACAAAGATGGTGTTGTTACAAAGAGAGTCGGGGACGATCGTGATTGGAATCGGCCGCTAGGTCTTATGGAAAAACGTGCACTCGAGGATAGCGAGCCGCTGAGTAGCCGTCGCAACCGGCTTAGAGGCGTCAGTCCTTCAAAGCCAGCTACCTCTGGTCTTGGCTTCATGCCAAACACTTCGCAATCCCACTTAGGGAGGCAGCCGGACAATGTTCCTGATATACGCACGACAGACGGAGGTGATGATGCGTCCGACAAAGAGTATACCGGCGAAACACTAGCGGACCGCAGGAAGCGGATGCAAGTCAAGAGCACACTGGATGGAGCACTGAGCGACATCGCTCACAGCAAGGATGGAAATAGCAGACCCGTTAGCACATTCACTGACGACGTGTTGAGCCAATTCGGTGGACTTGAAGTTAAAGATGGCGGTAACCACAGCAGATCGGCAATGTCTGCAGAGATCAATGCTGCTGCTAATCCTCTAGCCACTAATGTTGTGGCACCCTCTCCAGCTGCTGACGAAGAAGGTGAAACGCTTGCCCAACGTCGAGCACGTCTAACTCGAGAACGAGAAGCTTCAGGTGGCAGTAGCGGTGCTCGTCCCGCCCTTCGAGGATCGTCCAGCCTGGCGAATCTTCTCGCATCGAACCCAATTGGCCAACGCCAAAACAGCCATGAGATCAAGGCCGTGGAAGGCACCCTCCTCCACACCTCCACAAAAGCCCAAGATCAAAAACGAGTCCAGCTCATGCAACAGAATTCTCGCTTTGGCGGCATATCTCAACCTCTTGTTGATGCTCGCCCTCACACCTCGCGTGCAGACTTCGCCGGCTCTACTGGCCTACTGAATAGTGGTGGTAACGCTTTTGCTGCAACAGGAGGCTTTCAAGGCGGCAAATTCAACACTGGGATGGGCTCAGCAGGGCATGCTGGGGGTCTGGATTCCAGCGCTTCTACGCCAATGTTCGGTGCTGGGCCTAGTGCATCTAATCCAGGAGGCTATTTCTCTCCCCATGGTGGCTTCCAGGGTGGCATGTGGAATAATGGTATGGGCGGCTACCAACCCTCGGCCGGAGCTGCGGCGTACCAACCCATGGGCATTATGGGCCAGCAGCCTCAGCAGCACGTCAGCCATGGCGCCTATGCTGCTCTTACAAGTGGCAATGCAGGCCACCAGAGCATGATGATGCTCAACAACAAGGCCAACCTCCCTATGGCTACGGGTATGGGAGGGATGCAACAAATGCCTTCCACCATGAACATGGCAGGCCCTGTAGGAGCTGGGGTTTATGGAAGCTTTGGAGGCATGGCTAGCATGGCTGGCCAGAACCTGAGGCCTGTCGGCTACGGCGGTGGCACAGGCGGGCTTGTAGAGGACCCACCTATGGACGCTCGACAGCGCGCCGTTATCGATCGGTGGAGGCTGAGCGTGGCACAATAGTCCGAATCACTCTTCCAATGGTAATAAAATTACAGAACTCCTTTCATCATGCAAGGCAGTTCGACCAACCACTCGGTCCTCAGGCGGCCTCTGCAGTGTTGACCTCAAGACATCGAACGTATCACTACAAAACATGAATAACAGCGATAAAGTAAGCGAGAAACCGTTTGGCATCTTGGGAGAGGTTGCGTTTAAACTGGGGCCTAATATTGGGCATTCCTGGAGGTTTCATTGAACACTACGACGCATCGATACGACTATATATATATATACTAATCTACTGCCCTTTCTACGTGGCAATACTGCAAACCGACTATACTTGCTTTTCATCTTGTATCAAGTGATAAGCCTGAGACCTCTACATTACCATAACTTCCATCTGTTTGTGAATTTATAGGGCCTGATACGCATATATCCCCATGTGCCAGGCTTGTAGGACAGTCACTCGTTCAGTTGTCGGGTAACATGAAGACAAACTACGGGGAGCAACATTAGTTGGGGATGAAGGCTTGTACAATTACAAATCAGCCGTGTCAAACCCTATACTTCTAATTGCTATCGCTTTCTAATGCAAGGCAACAACACGCAGACCAATCACATACAGCGATGTCATGCAACGCCACCACCACCGCTTTCCCCCTTGAATCTCCACACCCCTAGTAACAGTGCTGAGGGGACAACTACCCAAGCGATCACCGCTTGGAAGATGAGCCCACGCTTGAGACTCTCCTTTGGCTCGCCTTCTACCCCTCCTTTCAGCTGGCCCATGATAATTATGAAGATGGCTCCCAGGAGCTGCCCTCCTGACCAGCAGATCGTGCTTGAGATCTCGGGGCTCACAGGATGCGTGACCAAGACCAGATACTCGAGGACACAAGGAAGCAGGCTGAACGATGTTGCGCCAATGAGGGAGAAGACGAAGTATGGGCCCACTAGCGAGCCTGTCTGGGGCATGAATACCAGGATCAGGTAGCCGGATGCAATTAAGGGGACGAGGATCTTGATCGTGAGGAGGTGCTTCTTCCAGCGGTCGACGAGTGGAGAGACGATGGCAGAGGCGATCAGGCCGACAATGATGAGGAGCCCACCTGCGATACCTGCATCGGTCTCACTGAAGCCGTATGGCTCGAAGATCTGGTTCACCAGCGAGGCTGTCGCGTTGAAAAAGCCAACGTAGACGCTAAAGGGTGAGAGGATGAGCCAAAAGGACGAGATCTTGGGAAGGCTGCGGAAGGCGGCGCGGAGGTGCAGTCGTTCCGCCGCTGCGATTTTGGAGGGTGGAGTTGGCGGTGCGGCAGGGATGAAGAAGCTTGGCACGCTGGCAACAGTCGAGAGGATGCAGGTGTAGAGAATCATGTCAGGCACCCTAGCTGGGGAGGTCGCCCAGAAGGGGCCGATCAGCTGGCCGAGTGCTCCGCCTAGGGGGTTGGCGAGGGATGCAATGGCAGTCGCCGTGACCCTGCCCGAGTCCGAGAACCAGAGGTTGCTGTATCGCGTCGGCGCGCTGAGGATGAAGGGCTGCGCGATGCCGAGCATGATCTGCCCCAGCATGACCACGCTGAAGCGGCTGGACTCACTGCCGCGCGAGCCTGCGTACCGGATCCAGTTGCCAACGAGGATGAGCGCCGACGAGACCATGATGGACGTCTTGGGCCCGCCGCGGTTCAGAGTCAATATCACCAGGGGCGAGACCGCCACGAAGGCGAAGAGGTACGAGGTGCTGAGCCAGTTGATCGCAGTCTGACTGACCCCAAAGAATTCTGCAGATGTCGCCGAGACCGCGGCAAACGTCAGACCGGCCCAGTAGTCGACGATGTTGAGTAGGACCAGCTGCGCCAGGCCGAAGAAGCGGCGCTTGTACACTCTGTACTCGCCATGCTGCTCGCCGTCGATGGCGGAGTCGATTTCGGACGCGTTGCCCTCATAGTCGTGATACCTTCCGTCAGTATCGTTTATTTCGTTGTTGCTGCTGCTGCTGCTGCCGGTCCGAGTGACATGCGCCGTCACCCGTTCGTGCTTGTCGTCATGCCCGGCCTTGCTCCCGCTTGGACCTGGCTCGTCAGAGTCGTAGTGTTCCATCTCGATGCCGTGGTAGTCGTCGAGCAGACCTGACGTCACCTGATCGTCTTCGCCATGAATCATCTAGGCGGCCGTTTCTGCGATTTGCCATCGCTGTGACGCCAGATCGAATGGACATCGACTGGGAGTGTTGCGTTGGACATGCAGCATGCATGTGATCCCGTTGTCAGAAGTCGACGGATTGACGGGTGTCTGTAACGTGCAGTATTAACCAGCTCTTATGCTTCCTCATCAGAACACATAACTCTGGACAGCAGCAGATCCATGTCTCTACCTGATCACTCTGTCAACGCTATCGGGCCAACTTCAGCATGCCATCTGGGTGGAAAAGCAATGGTCAACCACGACTTTTGGGATTGACCTTTTCGAGATCTGCCTGCTAGGGTGAGGGACGTTAACGCCTGACTATCTCCGGCGGCGGCAGGTGAGGTCACTTCCTCACTTGTTCGACTCCTTCATGCCCTAGTACCTGGGTAGGTACCGTGAGGCGACGTTCAGATCTCGTCTGACACGTCTAGAAACCTCCATCCAGCATATTATTAGTCTTTGTGACTGCTTCCTCTTCAGGTTACTCTATATTCAACCTACCTCCCTTGCATTTGTGGCGGCGTTTGTTCGAGTCCTACAACGATATACTCTCCTGACTAAGCTTCATGGGCTCCATTGCCTTCGTTAGCCTGGCTTTGCCTTAGAGCTCCCTTCTTCCTCGCCTTTCACTAACTTTAACCTACAACACCGCTATGTATCAATCCTTTACCGGCACTTCCCGTCGGCCTCGACAGGTCAATCTCTCCGGCAGGACAACGACCAACCCCTTTGCTGCTGTCGGAGGTAGCAAAGGTCCTCAGTCTGCAGTAGCAAATGCACAGCAAGACCGTATAGACCGCCAACGCCAACGCGAGCGTTTGCAGGCTTCGGCGAAGATACAGAAGGTCTGGCGAGGTCACAGATCACGGCGACGGACGTTTAAGATATGGCGGCAGGTCTGGGACGAATTAGAGCATCAGTCGCAACCATATGCTACCGAGGAGGATAGCTTCAGGCAGTTGCAGAGGCTGCTATTGTTTTACAGCCCTAGGGATGATGTGCGAAGGTTGGCGTGGTATGGAGCTAGGCAAATGGCGACAACAGGCGAAGGTCTACCGTGTATTGCTGGTGCGTGGCCTCAGGCTTACTTGAGGCTGCTGCACGCATGTATCGCAGCCCTGAAGTCGAGAGCATGGCAGGAGGGAGAACTCGACGGCACAGATATTGCTATGCAGGACAAAGGGCATGTCCAGCAGTTGCTCTTCGAGATCCTGAGCGTAATGGCATTCTCAGCAAGGAGATGTCGACTCAGCAAGCAAGACGCCATGGCTTACTACGAGACCTTGACGGCAACCAAAGACGCGCCTGAGGAAGCGATGCAGACTGCTCTACTAGCCCCGCTGCAAGAATCGCCCGAAGCCTACGTCGGACTGGCAGTCCTTCTGGTAAAGCCACTGGACGGCGAAATGCTGAAGCTCTTGCGGTCGGCAGTGGGGCCGGAAGCATTGTCTTCGGCGTTGCGAGTAGAATACAGGCCTGAGGCGTCACCACGTGATCGTCTGTGGCTCTTAGGGAACATCATATCGCTGGCCGGTGGAAGCCGGAGTATCGCTTTCACGGCCGTCGTCGCGAATCTTATGGGCTCCCTAGCTGACGAGGTAGAGTTTGAGAGCACGGCGTTCGATCTCGATAATGTTACATTCGATCGAGACGTGCTTGCTAAGATCCCTAGCGGCCTCCCTCTGAACAGCTTCCTTAAGCGCAATATTGATAGTCTGATCGATCAAGACTCGATTCGAAATCTGCTCATGCGCAGTTCTGGCGAGCATGCGCAGCTTCTTGCTGGATTCGCCTTGACCCTTCTCAGGTGCTTCCCACGACGTGCTGACGATATCCGTATGTGGATGTATCTTGGCTCTACATCTCAATCCGCTGATATCGCGGCAACACTGTACTTCTGGAACGCAATGAAGGATACTGGTGTCTTCTCAACAGCCTGGAGGGATTCAAGAGCGGTCATGTCACTACTCAAATCATCGACTGGCCACACTGACGTTGCCCGGACACAGCAAAAAGATGATTGGACTGTGATTTTGGTCTTTCTTGAGCTTTATACCTTCCTGCTGAAAATCATGGATGATGAGGAGTTTATGGGGGCAGATGCAGGAAGACGGAAGAGCGCTGTACCATTGGGTGACGTGGCTGATCTCGTCACCTTCTTGAAGAACCTAGGATTTACTCTGTACTTCAATGCTGCTGAGCTGAACAACGACGCGGCATTAGTCTCTCGAGATGCAGGCTCTCTCAGCAGGCATTTTCCAGCCTCGTCTTCAGGTTCGTCGTTGAATGGGCCGTCAAAACAAACGCCGCAGCCATCGGCTCTTGTCGGCCTTCCTAGCGTGACTCTAGACTATCTACGAGGGCTTGTGACAGGAATGCTTAGAGCTATCTACGAACGAGACTCTCGCCGGCAGTTCTTGCCCAAAGACCATTGGCTCATGACGTCAAGATTCGACATGACTTCCTTTATCACTGGTGTAGTAGCTGAGGAAGAAAGCCGGCATATGGTGGAGGATCAAGACGATGATGAATACAAAGACGATGATGATCTTGACGATATTATGAATGATGAAGTTTCTCCTGCTGCGGCCATTGATCTACGAGACCCACGACGAGCAGGGCGATCTGCAGCGTTACGCGCGCAAGCTATCCGAGAGCGTCAGCAGAGGCAAATATCAAGGAGGCGCTACCTTGAGTCGGTCGCGCCGAGGCTAGAGATCTTACAGAATATGCCCTTCTTCATTCCTTTCGAAACTCGTGTCCAGATTTTTAGGCAATTCGTTGACTTGGATCAACAAAAGCGGCGCAATGGCGTCACAGATCCTGATGCTTGGAGAGCCAACATGCTGATGAGTGCAGGCCTGCCCTCCATGTTTGGGTCTGGAAGTAACCCTCTGGCTCGCCATACGGCTACCGTGCGAAGAGAACAGGAATTTGATGACGCATACAAGAGCTTCTACGATCTTGGCGATGGTCTAAAAGAGCCGATCCAGATCACATTCGAGGACAAATGGGGAAATCCAGAAGCAGGTATCGATGGCGGCGGTGTCACGAAAGAGTTCCTCACCAGCGTCATCAATCAGGCTTTCGACCAGTCGAATGAAGACCTCGATCGTTTCTTCATTGAGAACGAGGCTCATCTGCTGTATCCAAATCCTACTGCCATCGAAGACGCCAAGGCCTACATTGAGAACACACTGGGGCTGAGAGGAAGGCAAGAGCTGGAGACAGTCCGCGCTGAAATCCGTAACCTCTTGCGCAAGTACGAGTTCCTCGGCCGTATTCTGGGTAAATGTCTTTACGAGGGAATACTTGTCGACGTCAACTTTGCCGGCTTCTTTCTCAAGAAATGGTCTCTTACTGGTGGCTCAGGTTCTGCACCAATGGAGTCCGGCTACCGTGCCAACATAAACGACCTGAAAGAGTTGGACGAAGGTCTGTACCGCAACCTACTCTGGCTGAAGAATGCCCCCACTGATGGTTTTGAGAGCCTTGCTGTCACATTCACTGTAGATGATGAGATCTCCGTTGGCGACGGCACCGGCAAGAAGAAGATAATTGAACATGACCTTCTCCCCGGCGGCGCCGACAAACTCGTCACGCCAGAGAACCGTCTCATTTATATCAACCGCATGTCTTGGTACCGCCTTCAAGGTCAGTCTGCTGCACAGACTAATGCATTCCTCAAAGGCCTGGCCACTATCGTGCAGCCCAGCTGGCTTAGCATGTTCAACCAGTCCGAACTAGCCAACCTCATCTCAGGAGCACAGCAGACTGCCATCGACGTTGACGACCTTCGTGCCAACACACTTTACGGTGGCGTTTACGTCATCGGCGACGACGGGGAAGAACATCCATGCGTCCAGATGTTCTGGGAAGTCATGAAGGAGCTGGATGATGAGGACCGAAGGAGAGTGCTCAAGTTTGTAACCAGCACGCCCAGAGGGCCTTTGCTTGGTTTTGGGTGCTTGAACCCGAAATTCAGCATCCGGGATTCTGGGAGAGACGATGGGAGACTACCCAGCACCAGTACATGTGTAAACCTACTCAAACTGCCCGTTTATGGGAGCAAGGAGAAACTTAGGGAGAGGTTACTTGTGGCTATCAGGAGCGGAGCTGGCTTCGACTTGTCTTGATCGAGCTCAATGCAAGATTGTTCATATTCCCGCATGTAAGATTTGCAGGGATATTTTGTGAGCCAAAAGCCTGGACCCTAGTGCGTGTTCCTTTCGAATGTAGATATCCATAAATCAGAAGCAATAGAAGAATTCCACTGGATACATCGAGAGATATCTTGCACAGCTCACAGTAGAAGTAAAAAAAGTCGTCTCCTTCGGTCAAAGGCTGTCGTTCGAGTTCAGCTTCAACAGTACCAGTTCATTCTAGAACAAGTGTGTATCACGGTACTACCTGAATCGTACATGTCAGAACCGTGCCTGATAGCTCGGCATGGATCGTTGCAGTCAATCCCTACCATACGGGGAAACCAGATCACGCCAACTCATGGTCTTACTCCAATTCGTTCTTCAATATCCAACCCTTCGAAGCCTCAACGGGCCCTTCCACGTCGCCACCCTCCCAAGCACATCCTCATCCCACGCCTGCGTGAACTTCCCCTTCGGCTCCCCCCCCTGTTTAGTCCGCAACCCTCTCCCCTTCGCTTCCGCATCCTCCCGTACGAATACGTCCACCTCTCCAAATGCCTGCATCTCCCCCACCAGCACCATCACACCCGGCATGATATCCTCCCAAGTCCCATGGCCCAAGTTCTGGATCTCAGCATCAGTCAGCATCGCAGCGACTTCAGACGGGCAGAATTTCTTGTCCTTGAGGTCAAGCATCTCGCGCATGTGTTCGCGGAGGGCGGTGTCGTGCGCAATGTCCTGTGGCGATTTCGGCTGCGGCTTTACTGGGGGATAGAAATAATTGTAGATGGCTGCCATGTTCCTACCAATATATCCTTGTGGGGTCGAAGGTGTCTGAATGGCCCTATACAAGTGGTAATATAGACAAGTGTTGTGCTTGTCTAAGTCGATTGAATTGTGGTGAGACGAGAGGGGTCTCGCGGTGTACGTTGTTTGTTGCCCTGACACCTCACTGTTCTCTTTGTTTTTGGTTCAAGTCGGTATGCCCGGAGACCTATTTCTTATAGCCAAACAGGCTAATGATGTGGTCTAGTGACTATCAGATTCAGTACGACTTTGTAATCGTGATTCATATAAGCTTAATATGTATCTTGAGGACCGGTAAGATGATGTTCAGACGGCATCAGTGAGCCCGGCAAGTTCCGATGCCTCGCCTCCAGTTAAGAGGACACTGCTTTCGTCGAGCCTCAGGTTGTTAAACCCCCTCACTGCTTTACTGCTAGATGCTACGGTAAATCCTGAAGAAGTCGGTTCTATCTTGCTAGCTGTTGTTCATGATTGCATGGCCACAGCCAATACCGCTAGCGGCAAGTCAAGGTGATCAGCTGTCTAGCACTAGTGTAGGTTGGAATGATAGGTTCTTGAGCCAACGGCCACCGCACATTAGGATATCTCCTCTGTTGGTTCTCATCTACTTTTGGAGCGTTGATCACCTCCCTGGCAGACACGTCATTGGCAAATGTGAACAAGGATGTTGTTTGAGCGGCTACTACAATGCTTGTAAACGTTCTCATTCGTGCTCATGCCTAGGATTCAACATCTTACTAAGCTACCATGACTTTTGCATACAACATGCTCTTCTCCTCTTCAGCGCCAGAGTTTCCTAGTCTTCTCTACACTCTACACCAAGGCGCGCAAACCTCCTGTTTGCAATGCGATCAGCCCTCTGCTCGGTCTAGCAAGGCATGATGATGACGATGCAGGCGCAATTAATAGGAAAGAGGGAAACAAATGTGACTTGAGTGAAAGCGATCGATTGAGCAGCTGCGAGCTAAATGATCACCCGTTCGTTTATCAAGACTCCGGGTGCTCAAGACATGCGTTTGTCTGAGCCACATGCACCATGCTGCCACCACATTCCGAAAGTGACTAACGCCTCAGGTTCCAGAAGAGAGGACCTCCATAAGCTTTCCGTCATAATAATCAATTTATTTACATGAAGGACATAACACATCAGACCAAATTCCGCTCACTCTACAATCCAGAGTCGTCCTTGATGTAAGGCATCGTGGGCTCGAAGGCGTTCCAGTCGGTGCAGACCTGGTCGTACTGGCCCTTGTTGGCCAGAGAGATCTGTGAAGGGCTCTCAACAAACTGCAGGCCAAGACCTTCAGAGATGTGCCATGCGATGTGGCAGTGGAGCAGCCAGGTACCTGGGTTGTTTGAGTTGAACGCAATCGCTAGCCAACCTCCACCAGGCAGGACAGCGGTATCACGACGAGGCGGGGTGTTCCAGTTGAGGGATGCGCTGGAAGAGTAGCGGCCACCACCGGAACCGAGAACGAAGAAATCGTGGCCGTGCAGATGCATTGGATGAGGGATTGGGGGAAGACCGCCGACAGTTTGGACGAGCCAGTAGTTCCACTTGCCGGCCGACACCGTTGGGAGGACATTCAGGCGGTCAGGATAGTTTGTGTCGCCGTTCAGGATGTAGCTGATTGTTGGCTTGCCCCAGGAAACGTCCATAGAGGAAGTATTCAGGGCCCAGACAAACACGGCATCTTGACCCGGGACAACCACAGCCTTGGTGATGTTGACTTCCTCATCGCCAACCGTCGACTGGAAAGCGTCGCTTGGGATTGGTTGATACCAGTATGGGCTGATGCCACTGGGCTCAGCGCAGGTAGTGGTTGCAGCGTATGGGCTGCTCGAAGGAGTAGAGGACTTGACAGAGTCGTAAGTCCAGACGGCACGACCATAAAAGTTGTTGGCGCTCAAGCACTCGGATGGAACATCTGCACGGAACCAGTAACTGCCAGCAGCCTGGTTGGCATTGATGACAACGTCGTAGCGCTGACCAATGCCAATGGTGAGCCACTGTGCGGCGAAAGGCTTGATCGGGATGAAGTCGGCAGCCATAACTTGCATGGTGTGGTTATCCAGGCTGACCTTGATGAAGTTGTCAACGGCAACGTTCATCAACCTCAGTCTGTACTTCTTGCCGGCAGTAATGGAGACTTGGTTGTACTGGCCACCACCGTTTGCATTCTTGTTGGTACCGTTGATCAAGACATTGTCACCTGGAGGTGGAGGTGCCCTCTTCTGCAAATTCTGCAATGCTCTTGCTTGCATCTGCCAAGCAGTGCTATAATACCATTCTGTGAGCATGTAGGGTCCGAGATCCTCGTCATAATTGGCAGTTGCTGGACCATCGAAAACAATCGGTCCGACAACGCCGTCACCGTACTGGCTGCTGAAGTGAGAGTGGTACCAGGATGAGCCGAACTGAGTGACGAGGAAGTCATACACCATGGTCTTGCCAGGAGCAATGGCGCACTGAGTGACACCGTTGACACCATCCATCTCAGAGCTAGAGTATTGGCGGACACCGTGCCAGTGGATCGAAGTTCCGTTGTCTTGCATGTGGTTCGTGACTGTTACGTGGAGTCTATCGCCCCAAGCCGCACGGATGAGTGGGCCTCCATACTTGCCGTTAATGAGCATACAGATACGCTCGCCATTGCCATCGGGATTGCATGTTCCATTTGTGATGTCGAGGTTGTAGGAAACGGTATTGCCCGTCGTCGGGAACTTCTGGTCAAAATCAGTGGCAACGCTGAAACCTTTGGTCCAGCATGCTCGTGACTTGGGGCCGTTCGTGCATGTTGCATCTGCAGCTGCGGATGTGGTCGTTGTTGCCCTGCGATCGAGCGCCTTCATGGGGTCAGGGATGGCGATTGCGTTGGAGACTGAGGCCAATGCAGCAAGGCCAAAGCCTGCAATTTGTGAGAGCCTCATGTTGGCTCTAGGGTATGCCTCTTAGAACCTGTATGTATGGAAGCAGTGGTTTGGAAACGAGGGTAGGCTATAGGCAAGCCAACGAGAGGAAAGACAAGACACCAGGAGCTTGAAACGAGAGTAAGCTCTGCTGGGGAGATAAAGTCAAGAAGGCTTGGTCAACAGACAAGGAGCAAGAAGACCGAAACTTATTATGATCCTTTCCTGGAGGACTATTGTGTGGGATCGGCGGTACAAGTGGTCCCAATAAGTATCCAGGACCCATGTCCCGTTTTGCGACTAAACCCCAATGACAACCGCGAGAGACATCCCATCAACTACTGTTCTAGATCACCGCCCCATCGGACATCGATTAGCAAGACGCATCGACAGAGGTACTGACGACAGATGCGACTTGGAACGAGTGGCGCGCTCACCTATCGATTAGACCGTCGGCGAGGCTTTACTGCATTAAGCTGGAGAGAAGAGCGCTATTGTCATCAATGCGTAGCTTTCCTGGCTGCCATGTGCTCTAAGGTCCGCGCATGCGAAGAAAAGATCCACTCTGATAGAGAAGGGCAAAGGCCGCAGAAAATCAAGTATCCTCGTCACAGAGAGGTACCTGCAGACGCTAAAGCCTGCATGCCCAGAGCCGCAGAGCCAGAACGGGAAGTCTGGAGGGTCAGCAAGTGCCTGTATGCAGCATGGCGCCACCAATTGTGGCCTGAACTGTACTGTAGCTTCGCTCTTCCACTGCATGAGGCTTCGGAGACCCTTGCAACCCTTTTGAGGGTACCGGGTAGAAGAAAAGGTACAGGCCCGGGATAGGTCGGCATCCCACCATTGCTTATACACTACACGTAGTATGTACGCCTTCCCTGTCCCGCGATCGTCAGTCAGGAGAGCTCTAGAGTACAGTACCAGCAGTCTGCAATCCTTGCTCGAAGACCCTTCGGGTGAACGCTTGCCCAGCCGGCACAGCAGCCACTCAACTGCCTAGAAGAGCGTTACAACGGGCAGACGAGGAGGATTCCTGTCGCCTCTGGGTCAACGGCTTGTTCATCCGTCTCGAAAAACCGATAGCCAGCCCACTCTAAACTAGGCTAACGTCCGGCATACTCGGCGCTTCAGTCGGCCAGTGTGCCCTGACAAAGATGAAGGACTGAGAAAGCTTCACAAAGTGGCCCGTCAAACCGCCGATCGGCCTCGGAATGTACTAAGTCTTCGCTCTCGCAGGAATAGCATCAAGATAGTGCGGAGCCTAATCCAGTAGGGCAAGCGACCCTCTAAAGTCTATATACGTGCGGGGGACCCAATCGGGTAATCCACCCTTGCCTCTCCACAGTTACCGGGCCAGGCAGTCCCTGGTGGTTTTTGCTTACCAGCCTTATGGCGTTCTACAAGCAACCGGCCGTCTTGCCTGGTTCCGATCCAGCTCGAAATTCTTATACACCGTCCTCTCCCTCCGTATATGCAAGCCTGCAAAGCCGTCTTCGGCCAGTCGGGCGCTGTTGTACCCGTGAGATCAATCGAGCGCTGTTGATTGAACATGGTCTGCCTTGTCAAACTGCCCTCTAGTAGATGCTGGTGATACCATCCCCCTTTCACACAGTGGCGAACCGCACTGATCAGCTTCCTGACGGACAGACAGAGCCCTGTGCCATGGACCTGGGTATGTCAATGTCTCTCCATACGTACATTCTTGCTGACAAGCCTTGCTCGACTGGTGCCTTTGGAACCTGCGACATCTTCATGCTTACACCTAGAATTGTCGCAGGTATTTCAGAATTTGGCGTGGCTTGATGTGGACAACGTGCGTGTCACACGTGGCATTCTATTCAATCTCACACTACACTATTCCTCCTGCATAGATCAGCTCTCTTCCGGAAAATACACGATCCATGTCCTGCAGGACAGACGGAGCGAGGGCTTTAAGGCATGCCTGGATTGCAAGCCATACAAAGCCATTCTAGAGTCAACGTGTCTCTTGGCTTTGTTCTCGTCTAGTCGCTATGCACCGGTTCTGTTTCGTCTGCATGCTTCAGAGTGTAACAGTCTCAGACTTCGAGCAAGCCTTGAACTACAGCCTTCAAGAAGGTGTAAACTGGTGGGGCGCATCACATCCTCGGATTAGGCAGTGGTATCAAGAGCCACCCATCTCACAATTGGGTGGCCAGCTACTGATTCCTCGTATCCGTCGTCGGCCTTGAGTCCGTTAGATCTCTGCATTGTTGCATGATGTGCACATACGAGGGGCAGTGGTGACTCTCTAGCCTGTGTCACGGTTCTAAGACCAGTCCAAAGGTCGCATTTCGTTACTACTCCAGAGCAACGGTTAATAACGATCGTTCTAGATAGCTGCAGCATGATCTGAAACACGCTTTGCGTTGTAAGCAGCTGTGACAACGCAGCCAACTCTCGTCGTACCAGATTCATCACCGCAGTCATGTTACAAAGGCGTTTACCATAGCGTTCGACGGTTCCCATCGCCTGCAGAAGCCAAAACCATACGTCTTGCATGTGCGTCAAATAGGCTTCATGTACCTACCTAGCCCTTGACTTCTCGATACCGATGCCAAGGGAAGCCGGAGGGGCTAGAAGATTAGATCACTTGCGCCTCCCGGAGAATTCTCACATGTGCACCTTTTGGACTCCCTCCCTCCCGTGGGCTTTCCATCATGCAGTAGCTTCTTTGGGTCTCTGCTACCCAAGATGCCCCCGTATTCCCATAGGCTTTAGCGGCGCTGGCTTTCCAGCCCTTGTCGAGTGCCTCTTCCCTGATACTGAGGCCGCATTGATCACAGAGTGCCGCATCTGGCTCCTCTGAGCCATCGTCCCGCGCACGGGCCAGTCCACCACACTGCCGCAACTTCCTCAAGTCGCAATCGGCGTTTTGTAGGATTTTCTCGCCGAGTACCGACGGTTTTAAAGTCTACTTGAACTTGTTTCACTCAACAAAGTGCGGCAAGGCGGGCGGAACCTGTTTGGGTCTGTTCAGCATGTCCGCTGGAGAGATCGTGACACCTGATTGAAATCAACATCAGATCCTAGCATGTGCGTCGTGTAATATGACGGCCTGTTCGTGGTTGACCCATATCGGCTGTGGGTTTGTACTACTGGTTTGCCGGATTTTCAATCCTAGGTTCGACTTAGCGCAGACCCTGGGCTCTATCAGAAAACATATCCTTGAATGATGGCACATGGTGTACGGAAGAAGGATATGTAAAACGTATATTCATTCGCTAGAGATTTCAATAGGCTATATGCATAGATTGCCCTTTCCCAAGGTATCACAGAGCTTCCTTCAGTCCACCGAAGTAGGACGCTAAGGAATCGAAGAAGACAGTCTCTTCAAGCACGCCTCTGCATGTAACATAAAACACCAAGATTCACCCTTCTCTAAGACTGACAAAAGTGGAAGGGAAAGGCCCCATCGTAAGAGACTCAAACCATGCTGCCACCAGCGTTGGTGCAGCTAGTTGCCAAGGCAGATGGTGTGGTGGTAGATTGTGCCGTGACAGTCTTGGTCGTAAGGACAGTCTTGGTCGTGGTTGTCGCTGGCTGGATGAGGAGGTTGGTGACGGTTTTCGCAACAGCAGTGACCGTGACGACCTGGGAGGAGACTCCAGCCTTGACTGTAACCGTTGGGTATATAGTAGAGGTGATGATGATAACGGTGGTGCCGGTGATCGAGACGGTTGGTGCAGTGCTGGTGTAAGTAGTAAGGGATGCAGTTGGAGCTGTGGAGGTGACGGTCGGGTCATCTGGAGCACGCTTGCCGACTCTAGAGGCAGCTAGGCGCGAATGACGCTCAGCAATAAAGGCCTTGCGGAGGTCGTCCTCGACAGTACGGCCCTCGAGGATTGCGCGCTTGAACTTGTTGGAGTATGGGATGGCAGTTGGTTCTGGGGAAGCCGTTCTCAAAGCAAGCATCTTGCCTGCCTTGATGGTAGCTGTGGTACTGGCGGCTATGTCGCTCTTCTTCGATGTTGCCTGCTTACTGCAGGTGGCTGTAGCTGTCTTTGTGATGGTAGTGATGACAGCACTTTGGACTGTCGAGACGACGGTGACCAGAGCTTTTGTCACTGTCGTAAGGACGTTTGGAGGTTGGCTGGTGACTGTTTGAGTCTTTACACTGGAAGCCACTGTGGTGGTTTTGGCTGGCGCAGTAGTGTTCACAGTAGAAGTTATCGTTGTTGTGAAAGTTGCGACTGGAGTAAAGACGTTCGTGACGATCACTGGAGTGCACGAGTTAATAGAGCTCAAGATATTGGCTGAGGGGACCAGAATTTATGGTCACTTACCGGTAGGCGTTACTGTCAAGGTTGCCTGTGTAGCTACATTGAGAACGAAGTCTCGCTCAAAATTGATAGGTTGGCATTCGCCATTGTTGGAGTATGCCAACACCGACCAATCACCAGACCAAAGTTGATTCTTGTTCAAGGAGCTGACCAGCGAGAACAGTCAGCTTACATGTTCTTTAGCGAAACCAGTCGCAATTAATCAACTCACCAAGTGGTCAGTTCTGGTAGGCTGTCAGGCTGCATGTTCGTCTTGGTGCAATCATACTGGTAGCCATCTGGATCGATAAGAACATTGAAGCTTGTGTCGTTTTGGCAGCCTGTGAATGTCTCTAACGCTGTGAACGGATCGGTGGAAAGAATGTTTTGGAAGTAAGTGCCGCCGTTCTGGAAGTCAATACCATAGGACTGGCAGTTGGTATTGTAGCAATAATCGGGATAGGTGTCACTCTGAGCGAGGGCATAACTCAGCAATGACGATGCCACTGCACTCTGGAAAACGAAGGACTTCATGTTTGTCAACAACGAAGGGATGATGTCTATGACGAGGGCACAGGATGCTGCGAGACCCAGGAGACAGGCTCACGAAATGTTGCAGGGAGTACAAGGCAAGATGACAGGTGTTGGATATCCTCCTCTCAGGAAAACCGACAGGAAGACGACGGTCCAGGGTTTATGATGCTGGCGGCTTGCAGCAGGTCAGAGCTGTTGACGCTTTGCCGACCCAGATACCAGACCAGTCTCTCCGATGCCGTGCCAACATCGCTGCTGCGTTCCAAAGTTCCGGGCTGGGAACATCTGGAAGGCTTGCTATAGTACAAAAGCCAGACATAGACCCAAGGCGTTTTTGCTATCCAGATACAGCCTGTTCAACGCGGGTAGGGCGCAAAGGTTATGGAGATGGCAAGGTCTAGGTTCTTCACAAGGGCGAGAATGTTGCCAGGAGCTTGACCGGGTGCAGTATAAGTCTGCCCAGGCGACTAGACCCAAGCAGGATCTCGCCTCTTTTCAGGCATCAACGGCACGCAAACCGGTTGCATAAGCGTAAAAATCGCTGCAGAATCTCTTTCTGAGGCGTGAAAGCTTGTCATTCTCTGACAAGGTCGGCCCCTGCCTCACGCCGAGACCGACCATGGAATCCAGGCCATTACTGTATGCACAGTCGATGATGCTGGAGAATGAGGAGCATGTGGTTTTAGAATCGCAATGCTGATGACGAAGTCCCGAGCAGGGAGTGCTGCAGGAGGATGTATTTCCCATCCACAGGTCGGCAGTCACGAACAAGTGAAGATCCCCGTGTAGAACTTCACAGATGCGAGACCTTCTCGTGTACTATTGGACAGTCCTGCGACTAGGAAGGCTAGATCAGACTGGCCAGCCATTTAAGTTTTCAACAGGCTAATGCAGGTCCTTACTCATCATCAAGACAACACACAGACTGCAGTGGTAGAGTATCAATGCGCGTACTCGAGCACTCCTTGACGCTGCTTAGAGTAACAGCTAAACACCTCAGTGTTCATCCAACAATGCCACCTCGACTAATGTATACGGTCAAAAAGACCCAACGATTATTGAACTTCGGTCAAGCACTAGGCAATAATTCCACGTTTGCTAGGTGTGTAGCAAGCCTACAAGCCACACCTTAGTTGCTTTAGTACCGTCCGGTCTCGCAGAGCCGCGCTTGGGAACGAGAGGGTCTCGGCCTCTTATACAAGCAAGCCACAGGCAATAAACGCCACTTGCATTTCCGGAAGCCTCACGGGTCTTCCAGCTTCCAAGCAAGGAACTATAGGCTCTAATTAATGCCGCGCAGAAAATAGATCTCACTTGTGAATTCTTCGAGATCTGTGGCTTGCAGTAGATTGGAGCTTTGGAACTTACCATGCCGGTCCTGCGTTTCAAGCCGTGAAGTAGATTTTGCGAAGGCTTGCAGCTCACCGCGGAGGGCAAGCTCGTTATATCCCTGGCATATGATGCAGGATTGTTTATTGTCCTAGCCCTGCGTTCAGATCGAGAACTGCGATATGCTGCACGAGGGAGCCGATGCATGTGTATGTGGAGCGATTCCCTCTGTCAATGTCTCTCGATAGGAGCGTTTTACAACGTGGCTGTCATGCATCTTGACAAAACCCGGAGAGCATAAAGCAAGGGGGTTTCGTGCGACTGGGAGTCGAGACTCAAAGTTGCCGCTGGTCTTGGCCTGTCTTTCTCCACCATTGAGAACTTGAGACTGATCTACGTTTTCGGTCAACAGTGGCAGGCCGTTTCCGTTGCTTCGAAAATTACATTTGCCTAGTAGTGATGCCCAGTTCGGCTGACTTTCTGGCCATGGCAATACCCAAATACAAGTTAAAATTCCACGATCACGTGTCTAGGCTTGCATCCTTTGTATTGCGACTAGGGTAGACGGGGATTGTTGCGCCGCCATCGTTGAATCCGTGTCTTGCTTTCGCATATTCCAAACCTGGGAGATATTGAAGGTTCTTTCTTTCCTTTCTAGTCTGTCGCTTGGAGTGCAAGGTTACTGCCTTATGGACTCGTTCACGATCATGATCTTAATAGGCTAGACATATCGTTACCAGGCTACTTCGCGTGACTGGATACTTTCCGCTCAAACCTTGAGTGATGATTAGTCGCTGCTGGAAAAGTACTTTAATTGGCGACGGCCCTATCCGTGATTCATAGAACTGCTCACTCACTCAAGCTTGCTATGGAATTAAAACTCAGTTGTCATTATCTACAGGAAAATATGTGTATGCGTCAAAGTTTGCATTAGTAGTGATGTGTAATCTTCCAGTCAAGTCTGTCCTGTTTCATAAAAGACAACGGACAGCCAAGCAGTTCCTTGAACGACCAAATGCGGATCCCAATACTCCAAATGCAACTTGTCTATTGCCGACATTCCTGCTGGAGCCATCTCGGAAATACGCATTTGGTCACTCAATGCCTAATCCAGCAAGCACAAGCAGCGCAATGTTCATGATGGCAATGATGAGCCAGATAACTAGACTTGCCGTGGTTGTAAGCCAAGAGTTTCGCATGTTTACTGTGGTCTGATCAGCATTGCTAGAAGATCTGTGGGCAATTGCCAGAGTACCATCCGTCCCCCTCACCACCACCCGGTCTGCACTCAGAGTCATGTATTTAGAGCGGCAGGTAAACCAGAGCAATGGCGCAGAGACAAAGGGGAGAATCACACTCAGCGCGACCTGACTCCCCTCTAGCGCTCGGCTGAGACCATCCTCGCCAACGGCACCCGCTATTACGATCGCGGGAACAATGCTCAGAGACCTGGTTAGCAACGCTCTGACCCACGGTTTCAGCTTCAAGCTCAGATGACCTTCGCAGACTATCTGACCAGCAATAGTGCAGACAATCATGGCAGTGACTCCCGAGAGAAGAAGCGCAAGGGCAAAGACTGTTGCTGCAGCCGGGGCAAGAGTGTTGTGCAAGAGATGGTAGATGCCAAATAGGTCAGCACTATCAGAACCTTCGACAGAATACAAGCTTGCACCTGCGACAATCAATATCGCGCTGTTGACAAAAAGAGCGAAAGTGAATAGGGCTATTGCCAGCTCGACGATCGAATAAGAGAGGCATGCACGTATAGCATGCAGCGTCGGCCGGTATTTCGCCAATGCTGGATCATCGTCTTCGTCATCGGTTGGTGTATCCTCGCGGATTAGATTGTTTGATTCGTCAAACTCGCGCAGACGAGGCTGAACCATTCCTGAGCCCAGGAATAGAGAATGCGGCATCACTGTAGCACCAAGGATACCACAGGCTTGATAGAGCCCTCTCGATTCCACGACTGCAGATGAAGGAAGGTAGCCACGGAAGACTTCGCCAACACTTGCATTTTCAATCAGGGAGAGTTGAAAGCAAAAGCAGATTACGACGCCCAGCACCAGCAAGCCAATTAGAAATTCAAAGGTCCGCAGGGTTTTGGAACCACTATTTGGCCGATAAAAGAAGAGGATGACGAGGACTGCTACAATTGACAGTGCGCATCCCGCCACCAATGGCACGTTGATGAGCAATTTGAGCGCGATTGCAGTGCCAATGACTTCAGCGATGTCCGTGGCGATGATGGCACTCTCAGCGAAGAAGTAGAGTGTATAGTTCAACCAGCGCGGAAGATGGGCACGGCACATTTGGCTTAGGTTGAGCCCAGTCACGCTACCCAGCTTGATGCACAGAGACTGCAAAAATATGGCGAATATGTTGCTCACCAGGATCACGAATAGCAATCGGAAGCGATAGGATGCGCCGGCAGCAACGTCAGTTGCATAGTTACCTGGGTCGATATAGGCCACTGAGATCATGAAGCCAGGGCCAATGAATTTCGGGAAGCGAGTTAGCGCGTTCTTGGTGCGCTGAAGCCAGGGTGGGAGACTATTGCCTGTGTTAGGTCCAGAGTGTTGGTGGGTGTGGGTGATATGAACGGATGATTTGTCGCTGGTATTGCTATTCCGACGGCTACCAGCAGTGGGCAAGGCAGCTGTCTTGGACCTTTCTCCATCCTTATTGTGGCTATCGTGTTGCTCAAAATCACCCCCACCACCACTCGAATCTATCACGGCATCAGTCTTTCCCACCCTAGCTATTACGTCGTCATGCCCCTGCTCGTTCGGCGAGTTCAGAGTCTCCAAAGCTAGATCTGTTGCGTTTCTGTCATCTATTCGGTGGCCTCTTTGCAACCTAGCATTTGCAACGCCATTCATATCACTCCTAGTCGTAAGGTCTCGTGAAAGCGCATTGGGGCTTTGGTTATAACCATCCTCCACCACAGGCTCAGTGTCGGTGCGCGAAGGGCAATTCATGGTCGTGGGGTCGTGTCCGTTGTACTGTCGTGTAGGAGGGTCTTCTTCAACAACTTGTTGATGGCGTAGGAATGCTAGTCAACTTAAAGGTAAAAATCCTCAAGAAAGGCTCAGGGTGTAAGTGTCCCCTCCAGCCGCTGGCAAATAGCGAATGTGGAATATGCTCGTTAGGAACGCCGCTCGCCGCCCATAGGTATGAAAAACCACACCTACCTACCGGTGTATAGCCAGTCTCTTAAATTGAATGCGAACGCAACGAGTAGGACCGATACCATATATAGTGTCGCTCACGAGGTGCCTGCTGGAACATATGCAAGAGTGAAGTGTCATCAGAACACCTGCAAATGTCTTAGCCCCGGAATTGCCCGACTTGCGCATGTGTCAGAGGCTGAACTTATGTAAGATGAGAATCAAGCAGAGGCTAGCAAAAAGGCGGGGAAAGTCTCGTCTCATCTTCTCATTCGTCTAGATTTACAGTCTGCTTTTTGTAGACCTCGGTCCCGCGCCAGGTACACGGTCACATGAGTAGATTCGGGCTCGTTCTTTGAAGGGGGACTGAATAGGCAAGTACAATAACAGTACAGAAGCTTTCTCGTTTTCGTCTTGTCCTCTTGGACGGTAACTGGTTAATCCCCCGTGAGTAGCGAGACGACCATATGGACTAGCAGGTCCACTCGCAAGACCCAGTCGTACCGTCTCAGCCTTGAGCCACTCGCTGCTCAATCACTCAATTACCTTCGCGGCTGCACTGAGCATTATTAGCACGACCGTCGTAACGACTCGCTCTCCAGGTCTGGGAAGCGGCGCCGAGCTACAAGTAATCGTCAGCCAGGGCACGATTCTATTTGTTCAGAGAGGCTACAGGTTTCTAATGAATACCCCTTGTTCAAGCCCTAAGCGATCACGCCGTGACAGCTTCAGCGACAATCGCGTTCTACCCTCGGAAGAACAGGCTGCCAAACGATTGGCTCTCATGACGGCTGAGCTAGAGTTCAAGGTCTTCGTGAATAGGCAAATGATGCTGAGGGCAAATTCAACCGGAACAGGCAACGCTGGTTCAGCCGGGAGCAGTAGAGACGGCAGTGGGAAGTCTGCGGCTTGACTTTACGGCAATAGAAAGCTGTGGGATCTTTTCCCCCCAAAAAAAAAGTCTGACCTTCGTTGTGCGAATTTCCTGCTGACAGAGCATGAACCACAAGTCAGGTACTTAATGCTGCTTGTAGGGTTGTTCATCATAGGTTGTTGCTACTGCAAGATCTCCAGCTGCATGCCAATTCAATGCTTCAAGCTTGATGAAATGATTTTGTCGTCTAGGTCAGCGGTGTGGACTGCTTCTTGTTTTGTGATATAGCATGATACGACCACGTTGTGTATTTTGGCAATCCCTCATTAGCTGATCGAGCCACTTGGTCGTTCTAAGCAGGTCTTATCTCTTGCGATAATCGCTTCTTGTTCGCTGTGTAAGACCAATTATATCTGAACCGGCAGTCGGATATCTTTCTGTGTTCACAACAAGGTATCCGCAAAGTGTGTCGCCCAAAGGCCAACGTCGCCTCCTTACTGCTACCAATTGACAGTCCATTTTTGTGCCAAGCCATCTCGCATGTTCTCGATGTCGACACGGACACGGTAGGACTAGCTCGTCCGTTCTTTGGCGTCCAACCCCCTTTCCTGCTGCGTGAAATTGCCACGCCGTATGTCTTCTAGACACTTGTTCCATGTGAGGCCTTATCTTCAGTCGAGACTCTGCGATGAGTCTGAGATACCAATTTAGTACAATGCCGTACACAAAAGAGGGCAGAGGCATGGCGTGACCATGTGCTGGCGAAGACGACAATGAAAGGCCCTGTAAATTTCCCCATCATATCGTATGTCAAACTTCCATCTATCAAACCAGCAGAACATCCAGCAGTGCCAATATTATGTGATTGACGTCTTTGACAATAACAATCAGCCAAACTTTTGGACAAGTGTACCTTAAACGATCAGCCATACATGTCATTGCAAGTCAGAGCAAGCATATACGGACTTGAAACAACCTGGGTGCGACATTTTCGAGGGGTGTCATCTCAAGTCCCAACTGCCAATTGGCATGGATCAGGCATGGAGCAGTCAAGGGAAGGTAGCTCTCAGCCCTCTGTAGCATGTCATATTACTAATTGCGCCTAAAGGAGGTGACCTAATCGTCTATTATAAGCAACCTAACATTGAAGTTGCAAATATTGTCCAGAAATTTGAGGTAGCCGTTATCGTTCCAGATAAGCATTCAAAGGTTGATTAAGGAGTTTGAGCGTTATTGTGGCTCTTCGAGAAGCTGGGCATGAGAGTGTGATTGACACCCTCTAGATTACATGTATGCTCTAGCCTATGTGTGAGAAAGCAATATATTGATGCTATATTCCATATTGAGACTACAGATGCCCAGAGGCACATTCATCCTCCTACCGAGACCATGCCAAAGCACACTCGTCGATCTCAACTAACTAAAGTTACTCTGTTGTCTTGGGAGATTTCAATGCTGCAAATGGTCGTGCAAAGTGGTCTAACCTTTGGGGCATCATGCGCACAGACTTGTGCTGTCCGCTTTAGGTTATGCCTACTGCCCTAAAACCCTTCCTTCGCAACGAGTCATGGATTCTGGCATTGATCCACCACCCTTGTCAGAAGTCGAGGCTCTGCTCTCTAGGTTTGGCCTCTACTTCTCCTGAAGCTTATTGGACATCCACTGATCTATTAACAACGCGACCTACACATCATGCCCTAGACTGAACACGAAATTGATGGTAATAGTCCGACGACGTATGATCTACAATATCCTCATAGATTCATCGTACCATAATTTGACATCATGGTTGGCCTCCTCTTCAAAATCGGCCTCACCTTAGTTATAGGCCTTGCTGTGCTTTACCAGACCGTCGTTAAGGACTACCTTCTTCTATTCTATGGAATCGGTCGAGAGATACAGCCTGTCAGCGACTTTCCTTACCAATGTCGACGCATTCAGGATCCGCGACTCAGCGCGTGCGAGGATATGTGGTTCTCAGAGGCCACAAGGAAGTTGTTACTAGCATGTTCTGACCCTAGTAGCAGGCGGCATTGGCTCCCCAAGTAAATACTCGCTATCGTTCCATCTGCAAACCTAATGACACTAAACGCTGACAGCTGCTTAGCATGGGCTTCCACAACGTTTCTGGTCGTAGCTTGCATGATGCTGTGATCGCGCTGGACGTCGACAAGCCAGACGGCGACAGCTTTGAATACGAAGTCTTATCCATGCCAGACTTTCATGAGCCCTTGCACTTGCTGGGACTGACTGGTGGCGCAAGGTCGCGTGGATTTGAGTTATATCTGGTCAATTCGAAGCCGTCCGTTGATCCTGCAACTGGTGCCTTGCTAGATCAAGAAAATGTGGGCGCGAATTCCACCATTGAGCACTTCAAGATTGACTTTCACAACAACGCTTTGCTTCACCTTGGTACATTTGCCAACGACCGCGTTGTCACGCCGAACAATATTGCACTGTCGACACAAGGTGGCATATACTTCACCAATGATCACGGTGTCCACAAGACCGGCCTGGTATGGTCCCATGTCACCTGCACGTATGATGACGCTCTGCTGATTGATCTAGGGCCATACACTAAGTCCAATCATCGGATCAGGCGACTTGTCGTATTGTGATGCGAAGTACAAATGCAAGCGTGTTGCGTCCGGCCTTAAGTTCCCAAACGGACTTGCGCTGGCTAGAGACGGTCTTCTATACGTGCCAAGTACTGTAGCAGGTGGGCTGCATGTCTACGAACCGCATGTTGATGGGTCTGCGAAGAAACTTGGTGTAGTCGACGTACCCTATTCCATCGACAACCTCTCGGTAGACGGGAAGAAGAACATCATAATTGCCGCATTCCCAATCATTGCCGAAGTCGCCAAGGCTTTCAGTGACCCTTACGGCTACCGAGTGCCCTCTACCATTCTAAAGCTGTACAGAGACCAATATGGTAATCAGGTGTGGGAGAAGCTGATAGAAGATCGCGACGGAAAAGTACTTCCATTGACCACGACGGCAATTCACGACGCCAAGACCGGACGATTGTTCCTGAGCAGTACGTTGACAAGAAGATTCTTCCTCCTCACACGCCGAGGTACTACCTGATACTGACACACACGTTACAGGTATCGTCTCGCCCTTCATCACTGTTTGCGACCCTGAGAAGAAGAAAAAGTAGATCTCAACATGTCGTTTACGCACTGACGCCGTGGGGTCCGCTTGGTGGTTGAACCATAGCAAGCGTCGGCCGGACCCGCTCGCTTTAGGTCATCCGGATCAAGCAATCCGGATCTATTGGAATTTCGACGCGCGACTATATTCTACCGACGGACCGGTTAGACACCTGTGATGCCATCAAAACTGTCGAGCTTATAGCCAATGAAGAATTACGCTTGCATGTAGTAAATCTTGCTGATGAAGCGCACTACCACACGTCGTGATGAACGCATTTGCCCATCTATCAATTCAATCCCGACTCTGGCCATTATTGATTATCCACTAAGCGAAGTTACTTGTGTAAGTTGCGTAGAGGTAATTTCTTTTGTGTAGCTCGAAGTCTTTGATGTCATCTGCAAAACAATGCATTATCACGCTGCTCTCTCTTCCTAACACTCCTGCAAAGTGGTGGAGATGAAAATTGTTGGTACACTAAACGACACTTGAACAGTTTCCGTCAACGCTAGTGTTGCATAAATTTGAGAGTTTCGGAAAGTTGCAATGACTCGACTCCAACCAGCAAAGTCTTTGATATTCCGCTGAGACTAGGATATATCGCTAACTCTTTGTATACATGGAGTTGGACTAAGCATGCGCTACATCCTCCGGCATCTCATTCCTGCAGCTTTAGCCTCCACGGCCTTTGTGCGGAGTAAGGCAACCGGGCTGAACTCTATTGCAGATGATCGGCGTCTATGCTGTTCTGGTGAAGCTGGTGGCCTCACGTCATTTACACTACTGGTGCTGTAGTGTCCTTGAGAGCCTGACTCGTGAAACAGTGCATGACGATCTCTGTAGAGTGTCCATCGTATTCACTTGTGGGGAAAGCGACAGCACCCAGTAATCGGCCCTACAAGAAAAGAAACGGGCGTCAAGTCGTGAAGAGCTGATTGCTGCCGGTTATGCCTTAGTGATGGGGAGCTATATCCATACAAGAAGGAGACTCGCTACCCAAAGGAAACAATGACATTGCTCGCCACAACAGACTATTGAGAGCTGTAGGGAAATCGTCTGCTCTATCCTTCATTCACGTTGCAACCATGTCCGCTTTCACAACCAAAGCTGCCAGCCTTCTGACGGCAGCTGTTGCCATTTCAGCTCAGGGTTATCCTGCTCACGAGGACATCCCTCCAACTGCAGACCTAAACAACGAGTCCCAGTTTCCGAACAACAGCCTTTACCTCCGATGGCGCCCTCAGTTCCACGTTCTGACGCCCAATGGCCACATGAACGACCCATGTGGGCCAATGTACGACCCTACCCGAGACACATACCATATCTTCTACCAGTCATTTCCTCAGCACGTCCAATTCGGTAATACCAGCTGGGGACATGCTACATCGAAAGACTTGACTTTCTGGGAAGATGTAGGTGGATGGCAGAACAATGACTTCTTGGCCATCAAGCCAAGCAATTACTCCGTACCAACCTACGACTGGTAAGACAGAGACACTGCAAAAAGATGAAGGATAGCCCGGCGACTGACTGATTGTATCACAGGCTAGGTGACTTTTCCGGTGGCGCTCAGCCATTTAACTTGAACGGCGAGCAAGACGGAAACCTTACCCTCATGTTCACGGGTGAGGTGCTGTTGCCCGACAACTGGAAGCTCCCTTATGCTCTTGGTCCACCAGCTACTGAGCAGCAAGCTATCGCTACTTCATCTGACGGTGGCAAGGTATGTCCGACACAATGCATCGCTACTCCCCTCCAAAGTAGCCACTGACAAATGCTCGAATAGACTTGGCAGAAATGGGAAGGCAACCCATGGCTGGACGGCCAGCCAGGCGGCTGGAACGTCACTGGTCTACGTGATCCAGTCTTCTCCCCCAACCCTGCCCTCGACGAAATTCTTGGCAAAGATGAACCACACTGGTACCTCGTCATGGGCAGTGGTATCCGTGAAGTCGGACCTAGAATCCCTCTCTTCTCTGCTCTCAGCACTGATTTGACTAATTGGACTTTCGAGGGTGCTCTTTGGGAGCCAGTGATCAACGAGACTTGGGGTGGCAACACAATCACCGGTAACTACGGTGCCAACTTTGAGCTCGCTGGCTTCTATAACGAGGTTGAGAAGAAGGAGAATGGCGGTGATGGCGAGACTACCCACTGGATCGTTAGCTGTAAGTTACAATCCACTAATTGCAGCCGAGATGCGTTTCTGACATCTGTTCTATAGTCGGCGCCGAAGGCTACGAAGACCCCACCCACCCTGTTGCTCACTGGTCACTTTTCGTCTTGGGTAACGTCTACAAGCGTGACAACGGCTCTGCCGAGTTTGTGACTGAAGCCTCTGGTGTCCTCGATTGGGGCAACTCGTACGCCCTCAATACCTTCCACGACTCTAAGAACGACCGCCGTGTTGTGTGGGGCTGGAGCGATGAAGACCTCAACCAGACCGGTGTCCTCGCCCAGGGCTTCCAGGGCTCACTTGGTCTACCCAGAGAGCTCTATGTCCTGAAGAGCCACGGTGTCCTGGCACCAGCTGATGGCGTGAAGAAGAGTGGCGAGATCTGGGAGCAGAACGAAGATGGCAAGACCTTCACCGTCACTGGCGTCGCCCAGCGTGTCCTCCCAGACGTCCTCGAGGGCATCCAGGGCAAAGAGTCCCAGTGCTTTGGCAGCGTGACCACTCTCTGCTCTGGTGTCACTGACCTCAAGAACGTCAACAGCTCCACCTTCCACCTGCAGGCCACCGTCTCTGAACTCCCAGCCATCGTCGGCAGTAATAGTAGCGACGCCTTTGTCGGCTTCCAAGTCCGCAAATCCCCCGGCAGCGAGGAGCTCACTGAGATCAGATACTATCCGGGCAACGCCTCCGTAGTTCTCGACCGCACCCAATCATCGCTCATCCCAGGCTTTGTCAAAAGCACCTTCGTCGGTCACTTTGAGCCATATTCTTACCTCACCTCTGGACCGGAGAAGTTGGTTTTTGACATTTTTGTTGACGGCTCCCTGCTCGAGATCTTCATTAATGACCGCTTTGCAATGACCTCCCGCGTCTACCCCAGCAGAGCTGATGCCCTTGGTGCCGCTATTGTTGTTAAAGGTGCCGACACCAAATTTGAAGACGTTAAGGTTTGGACTACATTGCAGAATGTCTGGCCTGAGCGCCCACTCAACTCAAGCTCCCCGCTCCTCTTTGACCCTTACTACGAGACCCACGTCACTTTCAAAAACCCTTACCTACCTATCGATACTGAGCTATACGCTGGATACTAGATCGATGTGTTTGTGGACACAGTAGAGGGGAGATAGACGGCACAAAGGTCCGGCATCATTGGGCATTGAAAGGTGATCTGAAAACTTCATGATACCCATAGCTACAGTAGCTAAACCTCCACTAGAAAGTCATTTGTACGAAACAAATTAACCAATCGCATGCGTTTGCTATCTTCAACAAGTAGTTGCTTGCTCGTCTTCTTCATATTTGTTTCGTACCGTAGAATTTCGACCTTGTGCGACTGTGGTAGTTCTGTGATGTCCAAGGATGAGTACCGTTGATTTCTTCCATTCTAACCACGTCGCTCTCTCGCGTCGCTCTCTCATACACCGGTCACTTGTCCATGAGAATCTGCCAAGCATCCATATCTACTTGTTGAAGCCCTTGGCAATCCAAAGCTTCTTGCAAGCATAATCTTTATGATGGTTCTCGAACGTAATATCCTCACCATAGCATATCTGGTACACCCGCTTTGCGCACCTCTGGCACCTTAGCGACTTCTCTTTGTGTGCACGCCTTATTTTCCCACTTTCCCGTTCCCTGCGAGCCAGAATGAAGTGGAGCTCAGCAAGAGCCATCATTGCAAGCACACCAATCCGTTTGGCCTCAGAGTGGGTTGAGCAAAAGATATCGGCCTGTTTCTCTCTAAGCTTGACAACGCCTATTCCAAGACCAGTAGTCAGGCATGCGTTGAACGCAATCGTGGCGAGCTCTATCGGCTCGTCTCGAGCCTTACGCCATAATTCCATTGGCCCGAGGCACATGAGGCCTAATTGGAAGAACGGCAGCGCCAGCATAGGTATGGGAATCCCCTCGTATGCCGAGATGGTTGACATGTCACACAACGTCTTCAACGCGTGATTGACAGGAGTCTTCAGTAACTCCTCTTTGGGGCCAATGAAGAAAGCATCCTCCTGTCGAAACAGCTTGTCTACGTCGGCTTTGATCTGCTCATCCTTATCTGTGGTCGACCCTTCTGCAATGCATAGATTACATCTGCACTCGAATCCGTACTTCTCCATCAAGCGCACCTTACGCTTTTCGTACGACATGTTTGATGGAACATAAGACAGGAAGATCTCTTCTCCTTCCTTGATCTGAGTAGTGGCACGAACGACGATCATGTCGCCGATCCATGACCAAACTGCGTTGGGATAGCAGGAGTGGTTTGCCATCGACACTTTAGGCCATAGGCCGCAAGACTGGGTATACGGCTTGCTGCGCTCATTGAGTGGTTTACTGGCGAAAGCCGGGTCCATCTCACCGTGACGATCGCTGTATCGCCCCGTATGGATGACGCGGGCATTGTGCTGGATTATCGAAGCGACGTGGTAGGTGTTGAAGTTGTCCATTTTATGATCAGATGTAGTCTTTAACTCTTCACCGAGTTCGTCTCCAATGAGAAGATCAAAGGCTTCAGAAAACGAGGCTGGGTTGAATAGATATCTCTTGAAGAGCTGCTGGAGGAGGCTTACCTTGGTCGACGGGAATTTCTCTCCTGGGATCAACCCTTGGACATCAGTATTGGCAGGTGCGTCGGATACAGTACTAACGGCTAGTGCTTTCTCGCACATGATAAGATCTCCTGGTTCCAGGTCAAGGTTGGTGAACAGACCCCTGCCCGCAATAGAGCTTTGACGAACGGCGACATTCGTTGTGAAGGACAAGACGTCGAGGTCTGACTTTCCAGCATCGATTTGCCGAGTGATTGAGGCCCAGTCATACTCGCCTTTCAGCTCTTTCTCTCTTTCCTGTAGATGCTGATAGTACTGTCGTAGTTTAGTGCTGTTGGTAAGAACACCTACTGCGCACATCTGGAATGCACGATCTAAATTGCCAAGCTTCAAGGCAGCTTTGGCTCCCATCAATAGCAGATTCTGCCATTGAGCTAGCTTCTGCTTGGTGAGTTCTGCATAGGTCATGATCATGACCACTCTCACATAGCGAATAGTTTCTTGAGGCCTACCTAGTTCTGACTCGACAAAAGCGAGACGTTGCAGCGCATCGAATTGGTCGGATGAAAGAGGTTTCGATTGCCTCCCATCAGTGCCGTGTTGAGAAGTCGGCGACTTGACCAACTCAGCGGCAGCAGCAGCAGTATGGAAGTGGCCTCTTGCAGTGAATAGAGCCTTCCTCAACAGGGCTTCATTACCCAAACGTAAGTGCTGCTTACATGCTTGTTCTGCGTCGGGGTTCGCATTGGTTGAGTTCGTCATGCCGATAGAGGGGCAGGAAATGTCCTGAGGATGGTGGACGCAGATCGCTGGCTGCAATCTACGCGGTCTGCCTTTGCCGATAACCTTAGGAGGCTGATCAAAGAGTGGTTCTTTGACCACAATAGGGAGCTCCTTTGGCCAAGCCTGCTCGGAGTCTCCAAGAGGATCAAATATCATGGACCAAACTGTGACCTGCCTGCCTGCGTTGTCCTGCGTGTCATAATACGTACCGATAGAGTCTTCGCGATTAGCCTTGCCGATTATCGTGAGATAGATGGCCTTTCCGCTGTGACGCTCGCCTTGCTTCAATTTCGAGAAATCGATCGGTTCGAGTTCGCTAAGCAGGTGCTTTGATGGAGCGTGATGACCTTTGATTTCACAGACGTGGTGGTCTGGGTTTTTGATGCCTAGAGCGTGAAGGTCAAGGTCATCTTGACCAGTGACTGCACGCACCACGTTCTGGAACGGGACATTGGCCCCAGTAAGATCGAGCAGCTCAGCACCAACGGCGAGCTTGTACGCCAGCGCGTTCACGTCCGCATCCATCGTTTAAGAGTTCTTGAGGGTCTTTAAGGGTATTGCAACAAGTATTTCGGAGTGAGTGGTGTAGAAAGTGACTTCGCTACTCGAAGAGAAGGTTCGTGAGAGTAAGTGGTCGAATGTGGTGTCACGCTCGACCTACGTTAGTGCCTGCCTTGAAAAGTTTGCTTTGTCTACTTCATTCGTACAGTCTCCCTAATTCGCGCCTGCCTCTTGTAATTGCTCATCCTGCTTGGCGTTTCACATTCTTGTCCTCAGGCTGCCATCAACCTAAGGTCTCAATTTTCGCACTGGTAGTTTTGTTTGCACCTCAATACTGCTGTCCTGTGTCTAGAAGCCACACCTTCACTTTCAGCATGGACGGGTACGCTCTGTCGGCCGGATAAATTACAAAGCACTTTCTAACCTCCTATCCACGAGATGTTGAGAGACTGAGCGCAGATCCGGTTATTGTGTCATGGTCAAAACTTCTTCATGGCAGGCGACAGGAGGTCTCACTATTCACTTGCCATGGTGGGATTGTCTGCAGGTTTCTCCACAGTCGCCAGGGGCAAATCTCCGATAGTCTCCTCTAGAGAGAAACCGACACCACCCTGTTGTCGACGTGGAAAATCGACCCTGGAGTCGATTGAGACGGTGTCGCTGTAGAGCAATATCTCTGATCTGTCGGCTAATCGTTCTAGTACTCCAGGAACAGTATTCAGTCGTATATCATGCTGCTGTCTGCTTCTGCTTTCCAGCAGCTTCAGGTTCAGTGTCAATGAAGTCGGGCACACCGCCGGCATCTTGCAAGAAACCAGGCTCGGCGCCCTCCATTTCCGCACCCAGCTCCACCTCCTGCCCCAACGCCTCCAGCTCAGCATCTAATTCAGCCTCATCCACATCCTCAGGTACCTCATAGCTCCTGCTTATGCTCTCCTGGATGTCATTGCCAATGTCCATGAGATCGGCCATCTCGTCCTGCATCTTGTCAATCTTATCGATATTGATCTTGCCATATTGCTTCTTCAACTCCTTCTGCGTTGTCTTCATGGCGTCTACAGTCGCCATAGTGTTCTTGAGGTTGTCCTGCATCATACCAGCCTGCTCCATGTTCCAGCTCTGTTGCTGCAGCTGGTCCTTCTGAGACTCGTACATTTTGCGCTGCTGTAGGATCTTGATTGCTTTCTGTTTGAGGGCATTCTTGCCTGGACCATCGCGCATCTTGCTCATGCGTTGTTGATATGTGGTCAGCTCGGCATTGAGTTTCGCCAGTTTGACATCAACCGTTTCGATTCTACTATCAATCTGGGCCGGTGTCAGTCTCTATGTTATGATCCACTGAATCTTTGGAGGAGAAAAGTGGGAACAGGGGCCATACATTCGAAATGGCGCTGTTGAGGGTGGGCTTAGGCGCATTATTCTTTGCGCCAAACAAACGATTCATGATCGCTAACAGCTAGAGCAAGTTGGAGAGGCTGAGAGGTGGGCTGTTTCTTTGAGGACGATTCGAAAGAGTGTGTAATTGACGAATTTCAGGCTGCTACATTCTACACTCTTTGTCTGCCATATCCTTGTGAGGCTTCTTACATAGGTCTGGGCCGCGGCGGGGCAGTTGATTTGTATGGTCCGTGCGCGATATGGCATAGCGCGCACCCATGTGCTTTCCTCGCTGGGCAACGATGGCCTGTATGCAGCACGTACATAGGCAAGTGTTCACATAGCCTAACAGTCCAATAGGCTCCTGGACTCATACCCTAAGCAGCGGGGGCAAGAGAACATAACGTATACGGGATAGAAATTGCCACTCCTGCTTACTCAAGCAAGGTTGGTATGCTAGCGAAGTCGGTGGTGGGTCTTGAGGCAAGCCATAGCAGCGTAGCTAGTCTGAAGCTCAGGTCTGGATTAATTAATATGTGTTCCTCTCTAGTCTTGAAATGCCTAGATAAGCTTCACACCTGGGGCATTCTAACGAGGAAGTCTTTCTCGACAGGATCCGAGTTCCATCGTGCATGGAAGTTAGTCGTATCCATACTCAAGCTACCCAAGCCATCCTGAATAGCACTCAAGCCCAACAGCTCGCATCAAAATCCCCAGATCTTATTGAGCGATAGAGCCTCGTATTTTGAACTTGGCACCAACATGCCTCTCACAATCCTGAGCGACCATGACGTGAACAAGATACTGCATTCTTTGACTCGGGATGACATCCTAGAACTCCAGGCCAACCTTGCAGATGCCTTACACTGGTACTCTACGTCCAACGATGCGAACGACTGTTGCTCAGATTTCCAGCCGGAAAGGACAAATCTCAAGCGGAAAGATGGTTCAACCACGTTGTTCATGCCTGCAAGGTGAGCGCTCCTTATCGGTGCTTTTGTGTCAATCTGGCTGACGGATCAAACCTAGTTCTCTTGACGGCCAGGGCATCAAAGTTGTCAACATAGACTCTACGGATGGCAGCGGTCCTCGTCTACCCAGCGTGGAGAACCTCTCACTGAACTCACGCACTTCAACGGCAAGCACCGCTTCATCCTCACCACGCAACTCTATCTCGACCTTGGACTCGACAGCGACATCGAGTTCCAACTCAACTGCCCAAACTTCAGTCTCAGGAAGCACTGTAAACTCTTCCGACAAGTACGCAACCAAGGATACATCGTCTGCACCAACAAAATCCACCATCCGTGGCTCGCTTACACTCATGGACGCAAAAGGGCAGACGTATGGCCTCATCAACGCTGAAGAGGTAACCGCATTCCGCACCGCACTTGCCTCAACGATGCTATTGAGGAAACGGCACTCGGTTCACGATGTGACCATCTTCGGCGCAGGCAAGCAAGCCTACTGGCACGTCCGCCTCGCACTCCTGCTGCGCGGCGAGGAGATTCATCACCTCAACATCGTCACCCGCAACTTCGACTCCGCCCGTAACCTGATCATGCGGCTCTACGACCCACAGCCCGACGACCCAGACTACGTCAACACAATCGGCGCGAAGTATAACTCCCGGACGCAAAAGAACATCCTCACGCCCATGCACACTGAGTACCAACGACTGATTAAGGAGTACGTCCGCGGCAGCAACGTCATCTTCTGCACCGTCCCCTCTAAATCACCCCTTTTCCCTGCGACTTACCTCACGAACCCAGAGGGTAGGAAGAAAGGTCGCTACATCGTCTGCATCGGCAGTTACAAGCCTGACATGATCGAGCTGCACCCAGACGTCCTGCGTTACGCCGTCGCACCGCACCACGAGCACCGCCATATCCACAAGCGGCAGCGCGAGGGCGGCGCTGTGGTCGTGGACACGGTGACCGGGTGCCTTAAGGAGGCGGGCGAGGTCATCCAGGCCAAGTTGACGCCCGATCAGGTGGTAGAGCTTGGTGAGCTATTCATGCTCAAGCGCGAGGCAGAGCGTAGGTTGATGGAGAAAGGGATCAAACCTTCAAGTGAACCGGACGGCAAGGGGTGCCAGGTCGGCGACACTGAGAACAAGGGATTGCACGAGTGGTTGTCCAAGGGCAATGTGATCTACAAGAGCGTCGGGCTGGGCTTGATGGATGTTACTGTTGGTGGGGATCTCGTTCGGCTTGCGAGGCAGAGAGGAGTGGGGGTCACGATCGAGCACTTTTAATGCTCTGTCATCGATATCCTTATGAAATGATACGTTGCGAGTTTCACGATCTTTTGAGATGAGGTCTAGCAATCGATCTTCCAGGCTTTCATGCATGCAATGTCCAGATTAGATGCACGGACACGGATCATCTGCTCATCCGCTCGCCGTTGTGTGAGATCTGATCTACTGCATATGAGCACGACCCCCCCGCTTTGACGTGACACGCGCCTACGTCACGACTTTTACATGGGAAGACGCGTTTGGAGCTGTTTCTGAGCAGCTACCTATGTACGTGTAATTCCTACATCTTTCGCTTGATTTTGATAATACAGTCGCTTGGAAAACACATTGGCCAGGTAATTGTAGTATTTATACTCTACGACTTACCTTCAGATCATCTAACCCTTCTACGACTACACTTTTACCTATCATATTTCATGCGTCCCTTCAGCCCAGTCTACGCCCGCGGACCAAAGAGACTTGCTTTCCAACCTCTTCACAAACCAACGCCACCAGTGCTTGGATCGCCTTTCGTAAGAAGAATGTCGTCCTCGAACAGCGAGCTCAAGCTGGAGTCGACAGACGTCCAGACCCGCCCGGGCGTATCTCTGTCAGAGACCCAGCACACGCTTGTGGCAAGCGTTCTCGATCTCTTTGCCGGCAGACCTTCGCTTGCCAAGTTGCAGCTTTGGAAGGATGATGCCGTGTTTGAAGATCCTATCACCGTTGCCCGAGGCCGGAAGCAGTACGAGCCCCAGTGGTATGGCTTGCAGACTGCATTCTCCGAGATAGAGAGACTCAGTCATGAGGTCAAGGACGCTGGAAACCCGATCGTGATGGACCTGAAGACCAGGTACAAGATCAAGGGTGTTGGAAGCGAGAAGACCATCGAGAGCGTCATCAACATTTTTGTCGACGAGAGCACCGGCAAGATTGAGAAGGTGCAGGACAAGTGGAATGGAGAGCTACCAGATGGTGCCTTTGCAAATGTGGGTTATTGCGTGTCCCCCCTCGTGTCTGTGATGAAGATGTTTGTCCTACACCGTTATCAGTCGTAAAAAAGGCAGTCCCAATCCGTGTTTGAAAGTTCACTCCACTGCTTCGACCAAGATGGCTGACTTTCTTCTTTTCTCAGGCTCTACGAAAACTCAACTCGGTTACTGTGCCGAAGATGGTTGGTGTTCCAAAGAACGCCGAAGAGGATGCTCAGCGAGGCAACTAAATGTTTCTGATCCAGGACGGTTCTCCGGTGTTGTCAACAACCAGACCGTTTCTTGCAGCATATAATATTCATGAATTTTATGTGTAGCGCGTTGTAACGCATTAGCCTCGTTTTTCGCCGTTCCTTTTCATATGTGTCCCGCGGTAGCTACCCTCAGAATTTCCTCTTGCAGTCCCTCCGCGAGAACGACCTCCACATCTGCCTCCCTCAGCTTCTCCATCCCTTCGTTCTTGCCAACGAAAGTCTCCGGCTCCTGTACTCCCACCACAATCCTCTTTAACACCTGCTCTCCTTCCCTTCCCTTTACCCTCAGAATCCTGTCAACACATGCCATATTGCCTATACTCCGCTTGTTACAGGGCTCAAGCGTAGTGTACAATATCGCATCTGATGACAGGTGCCATCCGATCTCTGAGACAGTGCAACCGTAGATGGAAGCAAGTTTCGAGAAGCAATTCTGTTCGGCGTGCGTATTGCCCTCAAGCTCCAAAGTGTAGCCTGTACAGAGGACGGTGGGGGTAGGGGACGTGGAGGGGTCTACTATGCAGGCACCGACGCAAAAATTCGTCGGTTTCGGTGGGGACTTGCGGGCTTCGTCTAAGGCAAGGATGAGGTATTGGCGATGGTCTATGGGTGGGATGGAGGAGACGGTAGATCGCATTTTTGAGAGCACGCAGCGCGTAGCTGTGAATCAAGTGCAAAGATGGGTGAATTAGAAGGTTGGGGCAAGATAGCTTTCGCAGTAGATTTGTGCACAGCTTATCGATTAGGCATGCGCGCATCATTTGATAAGCTGCCCAGGTAGACGCGTCAAGCACGCGTTGCTTGACTTTAGTATTATTCTTGATGGTATCTTCAATTGCTTCGCATGCGCCTTTGAAATTACGTACATATATCGCCATCTTTCGTACAGCCTATTCAAGGTGTTGAGCAGCACCAATAACACCACTCTTCACCAGCAGTGCATTGAAAGACTCCGTTTCCTCATTCAAGCACTACGACCACTCCCGACAGCCCCTAAGAACATGCCAGGCCGCTCCAGAAGCAAGAGGCATGACCTTTCCGAAGAGGAAAAGGAAGAGGAAGATGAATTTATCTTCGACAACGAAGAAGAGGAGGAATGCGAAGAATCGCCCCCAACCTCTATAAACCCTTACACCGTCCTCAACCTCTCCAAGACGGCATCCCAGTCTGAGATCAAATCCGCCTACCGCAGACTCGCGCTGAAAACTCATCCAGACAAAGTTCCAGACTCAGAGAAGACAGCCGCACACGCAAAGTTTCAGGAACTCGCATTCGCATTCGCCATTCTATCGGATGAGCGCAGGCGCTGTCGCTACGATACCACTGGCCGCACAGAGGAGTCGCTGGCCGAGAACGACGATGATGGGGAAGCGTTTAACTGGACCGACTTCTTCCGAGCGCAGTTCGCCGAAGTCGTCACGGCGGAAAAGATCTCAGGATTTCAGCAGGAGTATAAGGGTGGAGAGGAGGAGAAAAGGGACCTCATTGCTGCGTATGAGCGGTTCAAGGGGGACATGAATAAAGTTTACAATGTCGTCATGTTGAGCGATGCTGAGAACGACGAGGAAAGATTTAGAGAGGTTATCAGAGAAGCTATCGAGAGCGGCGAGGTGGAAGAGCACAAGAAGTTCACAGAGGAAAAGGAGAGTACTTGGAGGAAGAGGATTGAGAGGGCGAGGAAGAGAAAGTCGGATTTTGAGAGGAAACAGAAGGAAGACGAAGAGGAACTTGGCGGCGAAAGTGATGAGGATGAGGATGAGGTGCAGGTGAAGAAGAGTAAGAAGGCGAAGGCAATTGGAAAGGCGGGGAAGAAGAAAGGCGACAAGGCTGGAGGAGACATGGGCGATTTAGCTGCTTTGATCCAGCAGCGACAGCAAGGCAGGGCGGAGAACTTCTTCGATAGTCTGGAAGCGAAATATGGGGGTGGTGCAGCCAAGGGCAAGAAAAGGGCGAGCGAGCCGCCTGAGAAGGCATTCCAGAAGAACCAGAAACGAAGCAAGAAGGCAGCTTGAAGCTGGTTGTGCAGTATAAGGACTGGGACTGCTTGACTTGCTTCACCAGCAAGCCTGCCGTAGCAAGCACTTCAGCGGACAAATGGAGACAAATGACTGTATTGTGCACCTTGGCCCTTCTGCCCTCGAGGCTGCCTCTGGTTCCGCTGGCTGTCTCGAAAAAGCCAACGGCGGGACCGAGACCCATGATACCCATGAAGATAGACATTTTAGAGATTACTGCATTTGGCCTCATATTCTCGTCATGTCCAACAATAGCTCAGAAGTGCGCCTTGAAGCGCCCGTAGCTTGTCATCATAATGACATATGCTCATGAAGTAATTACCAGTTCTCCGAAATGGTTGAAGCCGCCAGAAGCAAAGTAGCAGCCCTGCACAGGCGCACCCAACGTGGCCAATATATATGGCTGATCTTGCTCCACACTGACATCACAGTTTCACCATATCTTCAATGCGCCGAACCCAATCATCCCCAAGAGTACCTGCAAAGCTCCCCAGCCCAGCACCGCCTTTGTAACGTCTGTACTTACTCTCCCAGCTTCAGACGGCGGCAGAATAAGGATAGTCCCACAGTCGCCCTGCGCAGTTGTGGGCAGTGTCGCTCCACTCATGATCAGTGTGCTGCAATACCCAGCGCCATTACCATAATACGGCTCAGTCGTTGTTGTTTGGTATACGCCTCCTGCGCCGCCAGCGACGTATACGGTGGTCGGCTGCGGTGAAGGGGTATAGTATGTCGTGGGCGCGTAGTACGTGCTTGGCTGATAGCCACCTGCGGCACCTTGGCATGTTTGGCCATTGGGGCAACATGCGACAGCGTGGTTTGTGTCGTAGGCGCAATAATTGTTGGCTGGGCAGCAGCTACAGGGGAAGGAAGAACGAGTGTTAGTAGTAGAGTGTCTGCAGGGGATCGGGACAGGTGTGGCTTACTAGTCACTCTGGCCGAGGGCATCGCAGCGCTGTGGGTAGCCAGCTGGACATTGCGCCTGTTGCGCTGGCGTCTGACCTCCACCGACGACTGTTTGGGTGTATGATCCTCCACCGCCTTCTGTGTACGGACCTCCGCCAGTGATGTAGACAGCACCACTAAAGGCGCAGTATTGTGCGCCGTTGCAGTAGCCGTCGCGTGGAGAGATTGGCTCCCCTGCTCTGTCGACTAAAACATCGGCTAGGTTTGGTGCTGCCTCTGGTTTGGGAAATGAATCCGGCAAAGCTTCAGGCGCTGGCTTTGGTTCCGATTCTGGCTCTGGGGTCGCTTCACGGTTGACATTCACGTTGTCCCGCCTCAGCACGACGCTCTCTGGACCAGATGCCAATCTTGACAAGGTTGCTTCAGGCTCGGGCTGAGCGATAGGAACTGGAGCGGGGGCAGCTGCTGGGGAAGGTTGGGGCGCTGCACGAACATCAGGAAGCAGCAACAAAGCTGTCGCAACGATCGCTATAGTGTTGCGCTTCCACTTTGCACTATTGTTGTCGCCGCCAGCCATACTGGCGAAGTGTGTATCGGGATTCTCGGTGGCTGGGAAAAGGCGGGTGGCTGGGAGCAGCTCGCAGAGCTCTCTAATATATGAGGTTGCGTCCGATAATTATTTCAAGACCTGCTTCGTTGGTACACAACAACAACACAACAAACGAGAGAATATGCGACGCAGTCGCACCAGCAAACAGAAACAATATATGGAGATTTAGATGAAGCAGGAAAGCAAAGGAGTACAAGACGAGATATATTGGCCTTGCCGTATTCCAAGGTCTCCATGCATGCAGCCTTGTCCATCCCGCTTCAGGCAGTGGTAAGCTTTCAATGACATCGTGCATGCATGCATGGCTTGCTTGGCTGCTGGCATTGCTGCCACGATATGTCTTCCAAATGTGCAATACACTAGAGCTTGAAATTCATCTCCAGTGTCATCAACGACGAAAGCGGCCATGCTGGATACTCTACCATATCCTTCAGCTTGAGATATATCAGCTTCGAACAGCTCTTGAGAGCTCTCTGATAAAGTTTGCGTTATCAGTCTGCCTCGGTACTGCTTGCGTGAGCTAGCGTGCTGGGATACACCGTAGTGGGTGATGATCGCTACCGTATGGCGCCTATCTTCCTAATGGCAGCCCGAAGACTTCTGTACACTGCATGACTGTCAACCCGAAGTAAATAAGGCTGGATGGGAAATTTTGATTCATCGCTTAACCCAACCACTGGAAAGCCTGTCTTGGAGTTGAACAATCAACTTAAACTAGCTTAGGTAAGTACCCAAATACGTAGATGTCCCACGTGACCGCGCGTTTTGGTCGCGTCACCGTTTCTTGCCTAACATAACGCGTCTGCCTACAGCGACATCCAAGACGGAGCAAGACGTCCGGACATGACGTGAAATGAACAGAGGAGCCGCCACACAGGATGTGGCGACAATTCATGATCACAAGATTGAGATATATTCCAAACGCTATTTCGATCTCTCGCCAACCTGGTTTGCCTGGATCAAACTCAGCGCAGTTGACGTCTATTCCCTTCGGCGAGAGCGAGGGTTTGAAGGACAGCACGTTTTCTTCCATCTCAACTATCCGGTCAGATATGTAGACCTTATCGGCATCATCGTCTCAATAGAGTCAGTTGGATCCGGGCGATACACTATTCTACAATTGGACGACTCAAGTGGGCTTTTGATCGAGGTCAAAATAGCTTTGACCTTGAGCGGACATGACGGTGTTTCTGCTCCTATCTCATCGGTACATAGCAATACGGATGTGCAGAACCTACGGGTGAACGTTTCTATGGGGGTAGTGAAACTTGTCGTTAGCGACATTGCTGTTGAAGTGGGGCATTTACTGAGGGTGAAGGGCGAGATGGATGAATTTAGAGGCATCAGACAGATCCTACCAAAGAGAGTCTGGGTTGTCAAAAATACGTCTGAAGAAGTTGAGTTTTGGAGAAAGATGGAAGCGTTCAAGAAAGACGTCATGAGCAGCCCCTGGATTCTCGAGCCTGGGCAACGAAAGGAAGTGGATGAGACTGCCAGGAAGAGAGGACTGGTTGAAACGAAGAGGAAAAGAAGACTAGAGAGGGCGCGAAAGGAGAGAGAAGCCAGAGAGTGCTCGAACCTGCAAATATTGGGCAGGCCTGCGGCGAGTGGTGATCTTGAGCGCAAAACGAGCAGAGAGCAGAAGAGGCGAAGACTTGATGCAGGGATACTGGTGGCAGAACCCACCTTTGCACACGACTTCGACGAAGGTGCTCTTGAAGGCAGTAACATTATCCGAAAGCCGTGGGAGTAATCTTCGTCTCATTCACTGGAGGTTGCTTTCAATATCATGGCCTTGAATGTCATATCCATCCATCACAGTGGTAGCTTGACTCTGCCAATGTGCTGATACGACGGACCTCATCCGACAGCCTCTTTTGCGGGACGTGGGTGATATCTTGCTTGGCTACACATCATGTTTAAGGCCACCAATCTGTTGCATTCAAAGAGGTCATCGCCGTATTTCTAGTTGGCTGGACGCAGAGATTCGATCACCAACAAGAAGGCAACCTAGAACCGGCGGACCCTCAGGCAATTGCTTCTGATCTGGTCTCCTGAACAAGCTGCACAGATCTATCGACGACAGCCTGAATCACATCATGTGGGGGCAACCGCGTTGTCTATACCTGGGCAATATTTGACATCTAATTACATGAAGATGTCGGTGATGAGTACTACGTTTGGCTATGGCAGCTAGCCTACCGCAGAAGATGTAAAGCTTGGGACATAAGCACTGCTTGAAGCAATGATCCCTCAACATAGAGAGACGGTACTTTCTCGAACGGTGTCAGTATGTGTTTATCGTAACTTGCATGACGCAGCCGCCGCTGCATTACTAGCATGATTGAAACGCGAAACAACTGTTGTCGTCAAAGCGCAACGTGTTGGCATCTATAGGGGAGATATCCTCTCTATCGGCGTCATGTAAGTCTATATGATCTCTTGATTATGGCGTCCACCATTTATAAGGCTGTGGGAGAATGTAAATCCAATCTAAGTGTGAGTGTCGAGTGCTCTCTACACGCTCCATTCTCTGCACTCTAGTGTTGGCGGTTTGTTGCTAACATGAGCAAGAAACAATCGAAGTCCTGGCCTGGGCAATACCTATTTGTATCACCGTTCTAAGGACTTGGGCTCGAGCTTGACGCGCTAGATTGTCTACGCGTCTAGAGGCCTTAACTTATAGAGCGTGACGTCATAAATGCACATTCGTGTTTGGCGCTGAAGCTTGGTCTGGACAGGACCTGGGCATTGTTGATTTCAGACCGACTTCTTCTAAAACGTTACTACCGCCCTTAAACCTCCATCAATCTGTGCTGTATCTATAGAGTGTCATAGCGCGGTGCTGCAGTATATTGGCAAGCACAAAGAAAATGAAACCATCAATTTCTTGTAGATGCTTTGCGAGAGCGACCTCGACCATTTACACCAGCAGACCTCAGCCTTTCAGTCGCATTTACAACCCAGCCTCGCAATGTCAACTGATCAATAGACAGACAAACCAGCGGTTTTTTGTATCGCACTCCCGCTGTGCCTATCCGAAGCCGAGACCGGCATTCGAAGCTCGACAGGTGCAAACCGACAGTGATAGTGTGCCTGCCGCAAATGTCAGCCAGAACGTGACGCAAGTCGAGAAAGACCATTTCAGCGCTGTTGAGGCTGAAAGCAAAGAGAGGCAAATACGCTCGCCATGGATGAGGGAAGGGAGCGATCAGCCTCCAGTCGCGCGCAATGTCAGCGCAGGCGCAATGGTCAAGGGCAAATTGCTCACCACGCCTTCCCGGATGTTGAAGTTGATACTGCCGCTAACAACCCGAGACGCAAACGTTGATCGCAAAGATGTGGAACCGCTCGCGCTGCTGGTCCATCCACAGCAGCCGCTTAGCTATCTTGAGCGTTTGATCCAGAGCGAGCTGCCTGCATCAGCGAAGGACAAAGACGGCAAGGAGAGGATACCAAAAATTACATTCCGCGCTGAGGATGCGACAGAGGAAGACATTGGTAGCGAGAGATCAGGAAAAGGCCCACGCGAAAGATGGGAGGAAGACGTGGATGACCAGTACGACTTACAAGAAGCCGAGGATACTATGATCGACGGCAAGATCGAACGCACTGGCAAGTTGAACTCATCCAGTCGCGAGGACAAGTCCCCAAAGAGGACGTCAGAAGAAACGAGCAAAGACAGCTCAGCGCAATCGTCAGACCGGCCCAACTTTGTTCGTTGGTCACCTTCAACCGAGATTGGCGACTTCATCCGTGATGCTGCACGAGGGAAAGAGTTCGCTGTCGATATCGAAGGCGCACCCAACCCAATATACGTCGGCGTTCCCAGTTTTGATGACCGTACTTTCTACCTTCGCATGCGTCTGCGCAAGGCCTCGAAGCAGATATCCTCGCTGGCAGGCATAAAGCAGGAATGCGATAAGATTGCCGAACGTGGTGCGAAGCGTGTCGCGCAGCTTGGTTTCACTGGCTTGATCAGTTGGTGGGGTGTCGTGTACTATCTAACCTTCCAGACAAGCCTGGGCTGGGATGTAATGGAACCAGTGACCTATCTCGTCGGGCTGTCAGGTCTAATAGGAGGTTACCTGTGGTTCTTATACCACAACAGGGAGGTAAGCTACAGGTCAGCTATGAACGTGACAGTCAGTCGGCGGCAGAGCCAGCTGTATCAGCAAAAGGGATTCGATATTGGGAAATGGGAGGGACTAGTCGAAGAAGGCAACAGACTCAGAAGGGAGATCAAGATGGTAGCTGAGGAATACGATGTTGAGTGGGATGAAGGTAAGGAGGAGGGTGATGAGAAGGTCAGGGAGGCATTGAGGAAGGAAAGGAAGAAGAAAGAGAAGGAGCGGGACGAGGATAACGACAAGGGCGAAGATGACTGAGATGCTTGTTCTATTTCGTTGCGTTTAGTAGCATTGCATTACATATGCAGCTCCCCTAACAATGTATGTAGAGCGAGCGAGCAACAAGGGGAGCTACATCTGTATTTTTACATTGTTTGATATTAGTAAGGTGGAGCTTATTAGACGGATTAGATCACATAGGGTGACTTAATACAAGAGGATCTCTTTAGTGAACACATGAGCAAGTGGCCCTCCATCAGTCTATGGCATAGATAGCCCCTTGCCAATTATATAAGATGAATTGTCGTGGAGAACCATTTAGAAGCGTCCAAAATTGCTCTTGGCACTCACAAGGGTCTTCACAAGCTTGTCACCATGCTCAACACTACTGAACTACTCAAGCACATAGCACCTGATAAGAATTGCCTGTTTCTAACAAGACGGTCCGCAAATGACTTGACGCTTCGCAAGCTAGGCCCAACGGTGAGCCGACGCCATCAGGCGCCTGTTCAACCACCGGTAAAAGAGACCAGATGACCGTTTCCATATCTCAGTCGCTTCAAATTATGCGCGCAAGTTGCGCGTGTGATCCGTCTGATGCTACAATCCCCACAAACATTTATTAGAGTTCGCTCTTGATTGGGGAACATCGCCACCACGGGGTTGCCAGATCGATCCATTTCGTACAGGGATGCATGCTTGCTGCATCCGCATTGCGGCTGAGGCTCCCCTCCCCTCCCATTTTGGTGTCAGTCATTCGCTGACTACTCCCTCCCATAACGAGCGGTTTCGTCACGTGTCGTTTCCTGCTCTCCAGATGTCCTCCGACACATGGCTATAATCTGAACTTGCGGACACTCCACTCGAGTGATATGTAGCAACCAAAGATGACGAGCAACGCTTCCTCACGGTTTGGCCGCAGCAGGGTCGCGTCAGTGCAACGGCTCAACAGCAACACTATACATCCTTCACAGCTGCAGCTGCGACTTACACCACAGCAGCAATGGCAATGTCAGAACTTTCAAGACCCTGATATCCGACCCAGTGTTGATGCTTTTGCTTCCTTTATAGATGATCACTGGTCGCTCTACGACTTTGAGCATGCGGATCTACCAGCGTTCGGTGAGGACATTTTGTCACAGGCACAGGATGTTGGGAAGGCACTACAACACCAGCCACAAGACTCTCAACAGGCATCAACCAATGTAAACAGCGCTCCAATGGTCGATTGGATGGACTACAATACGCTTGTATCTCAGTCACTTTCTAACACTATCGCGCCTGTTGTGCAGGAATCTCAAGCAGGTCAAGATGTCTCAATGTATGCCGACAACGCCTCCGACGTAGAAAGCGACCAGAGTTGGGATGAAGAGGGCGGGTGGGCGGCTTTCAGAGCCATCCTGAAAAAGCAGCTCCAAGACTTCGCTGCCGATAGGAACAAGACGTCCCTCCCCATCAACCCGTTGCCGAGGAACCAGCGTGTCATCGTCCACACGATAGCGGACACATACGGCTTCTCGCATCGCAGCCACGGGCAGGGAAAGATGCGTTCGATGACCATCTACAAATCATCCTCATGGGAGAACCCATTCAGCCCTGTCCTAGTGGAGGACGGAGGCAGTAGTACCAAACTCAACCCGAGCTACTCGTCGCCACAGAGTGGGCCCCTACGCCGCAATTCATCTTTCTCGTCTTCACTGCTACCTCGTACCTTCTCGGGCAAGACACTCGCCTCCCTCGCGGAATCCTCTTCCTTCGACTTCTCACTAGACACCTCAATGACCAATGCATCGACCGCCGCCACGACCTTCCCTTCGTCGGAAACCACATCCAACACTTCGAAGAAGCGGCGGCGCAACCCGAAGATCGTCGGTGGCTATCACTGTAACATCTGCGACAAGGCCTTTGATCGCGAATGCGAGCGCGTCAAGCATGAGAGATACCATCTCGAAGACGAGCAGAGACCGCATAGATGCGAATTCTGTCCGAAGGGGTATCTGCTGCTGAAGGATTTGCGAAGCCATCTTGAGAAGGCGCATGATGTGAAGACCGCCAAATTCTTCTTCTGATTCGACACTGAAGGATCTGATGGGGATCGATGTTGGAGTTAGTGGAGTATTTGGATGGATTTGACCACGATCTCATGTCACTGTTGGGTTGAAGTGCCCGAGGTTTGGATGATGGCGTTGTGGAAAATTTGGGATTGCCATGCTAATTAATGATATGGGCTCTGAGAGCTGGGTAGAGTCCTGATTGAGCGCTAGCTGTACATGTCTAGATGGTAACATTGTCGCTTGACACCGATTACTGACTTGAAAATCTACTAACATCGTACTTGTAATCTAATGTTATTGAAGTATGTTAGATGGTAATGCCTACACCACCTGCTGGTCCTCAGAATGCTGCGTTACTGAAGCACCTCCGCAGCTGGTCCTTACGCGGCGTTCCGCGTATAACAAGCCCTTCTTAGGACCATCCTTCGGTAAAGCCATGCATCTGTTCGGTCATAATCGCGAGGTAGCGGTTTGACGTGTTCCTCTCATACCCTCCACTTCCCGAGTGTTGATCTCAAAATCTGGAGGAAGTGTGGGGAAGCGAAGACGTCAGGCAATGTGCAGCGATTCTGCCTGAATGCTGTTGTTCGGTGCAAAGTACACCGATTACGAGTTGCAACGGCATCCTCCTGGACAACACATATAAAAATCTGATGAAGTAGCACGTCGTGAAATTCCGCCTGAAGTCGTAGGAAGCGAACAAATATCTCCTGTAAGATGAAGCTCAGTGATCGCAATACAAACTTGCCACTGGCATTGGCTTACTTGGCTGTATTGCAACCAGGTATAGCGACAGCGTACCCTCCGTCATCACCACGTCGCCACAGTGGAAGCGGTAATGATGCCTTCCAACTGCAATTTGATGCTTCGCCCTCAGGCGCATCGATCCCACACTCCAACTCATTCTCCTCTTTCTCGTTCGAACCGGCCTTTTGGGTTGAGTTCTTTGGCAACGCTTCAGCTCCCAATGAGTTGGCCTTTTCCCTCCTCGGTCTCCTTGTCGAGCATGGAAGCCGGCCAATCGTACGGCCAGGCGGCATTACGATGGACAGCATGATCTTCGATGCTTCTGCTGGAGACCCAGTCCGGACCACGGATGCTGAGGGAGGCGTCTATCGCACTACTTTTGGGCCGGCATTCTATCAGAGCTGGAACAACTTCCCTGCTAGCACGAGGTTCGTGAGCACTTTGAATTTTGGGAATGACAGCCTCGACATTGCGAGGGACCTGGCGGTAGCTAGTGTCAAGTACCAGAGCGGGAAGGTGAGTTACTTTGAGCTGGGAAACGAGCCGACGAATTACCCTTCAGAACGATGGGACAACAGCACAGACGCATATGTTGCGCAGTGGCTGGATTGGACGGCTGCGATAGATACCGCCGTCGATATTGAGACGGTCGGCCTGTCTCTTCCTAAGAACCGCTGGTGGGCTTCCTCTGCCACGACAGATGTTACCGGTCTGCATGTGCGTCCCGTCGACCTGATCCCTGCAGACATCGACCGCAAAGGCCAGGTCGCCGAGTATTCGATCCACTCGTATGCCTTCGCGACCTGCGACCCAGCACGTGCCGCTCTTGCCACCATCCCAAACATCCTGAACCACACCGAGCTCACCCGTTACGCCGTCGAAGAGATCTATCCTTCTGCGCGCGCAGCGTTAGACGCAGGGACTCCATGGATCATTGGCGAATTCAACTCGATCGCGTGTTCTGGCGCGCCGAACGTCTCAGATACGTTCGCCCAAGCGCTGTGGACAGTCGACGTCCAGCTCATCTATGCTAGCTTGAACGCCTCGAGCGTGCATCTACACCAGGGCGCAACTTTGGTGTTCCAGAGTGGTGATCAGGTTAATTCGGCTGGAGATGATGGTACACCTGGCTTCTCCACGTATGACTTCGTCTACCCAATCGACAGCCCTAAGCGCGGCGAGGCAAGGGCCTTGCCGAGCTTTGCTGGGCTGTTGTATCTCGCTGAGGCTTTCGCATCTAATAGCACGAGAGTGAGAGTGCTCGATGTTCCAGAAGGTATTGACGGTGAACGCTTCTCGGCTTACGCACTCTATAATGCTGCTGATGAGGTCTCTAAACTTGCAATTATCAACATGAATCCCCTCTATCAGAACTCAACAGATGATTTCTCGGTGAGGGTGGATCTATCGGCTCTTGTCGGCTCGACTGGTCGCGATAACGGCTGGTTCAGCGGACGGAGCTGGTTTGGTTCACATGCCAGTGACAGGGGCCGTGCAAACCGCGCTCGAGTCAGCCTCAAGAGAATGACGGCTCAGGTGGTGGATGAAAAAGACTCCCAGCAAGTCACATGGGCAGGGCAATCCTTCAAAGATGGATCTGCCTCCGGAAAATTGCAAGTCGAAAGTGTGGGCCAGGATGGAATTGTTACGATTAGAGGGAGCGAAGCTGTATTGATATTCTTTGATCAAGACGAGGTCTATGGGCTGTAGAACGAGCCATATGCATGGGCTCAGACGGAGATATATGGACAGTGAATCGATTATTGACAGTCACCCTTGAATCAGTAAAGCGAGTATTTGTGATAGTGTAATTTGTGAAGGCTTGCAAAACTTGTAAGCTCGATCCAGGAGCGGGAACGTAGTACAGGTGGCTCGATTGTTCATCACTGTAGTAGCAGCTATGGAATCGATCTCCATAGTCTCTTAACGACAGCTCTCTCCAAGAGGCTGCAGTCATTCTCGTGACAACATATTGGCTCCAAAGATCAGTGTCATATCCGGACAGTGCGGGCATTGCTCTGTTATGAGACACGACAGTGCGCCGGCTTCTTGCAGATCGGGCTACATGCTGACCAGAGACTTTGGCTTGGTCTTGGTATTGACGTCGCCTGACAGAGCATAGACACCACAATCGCGTTTCCACTGGCGTTGATATGCTCAGTGCATGCTTGCATCTGCTCCGGCTATCTGCACACGCTGCACTTCTGGCTTCGTGGCATTCAAGCTCTACGCTTGTGCAGAAAATCCACAGTTGCCGGTAGTCACCTAGCTGGTGATGATGCCGAGCTGCTCCCGTTGGTGGAACTTAATTGGGGGTATCGACACGCAGAACCATCATCACATCCTGACACCTTCGCAGCGAGAAGGTTTCTGACGACTACCTCCAGGACCAAGGGCGGCTCCCACCTGAACCATTCGACATCGCAGACAGGAAGTCTAACTCATCTCGCTCAAGCCTGCCCTTGTGACTGCCCACCGCTCCCACTACTCTCTCCATCCCCCTTGATGTACTCCACCGGCAAATCCATCCCGACCCTCCTGGCCGTCAGCCTTATCTTCTCTTCTTCATTCATGTTCATGCCGGGATTGTATCTCTCCATCAGGCTTAGGTACTCGCGCTGACTAGCTAGGTACTGCAGGTGCTGTTCCGCTTCAGCAACGCGGCGGGCAGCTGGCTTCGAGAGCTGGGATTGCAGGCTTGCGGACCCAGATGCAGCAGTATCTACATTGGCAAAGGGCGGCGTGCTGAAGTCTGCCCGGATGTGCTTCTGGATTGGAGATGGGTTTGCGAGGATGGAGGGCTGACGGACTGGGAGCTCGCGAAGGAAGCGGCGGTAGAGGGAGCGGAGATGGGTGGGTTGGAGCTGGGCTGTCATCTTCCTTGCGGTTGTTTTGAGCCGCCTATTTATATTGATGGTCTAAGGGTAATTGGTTTATCACTGAAGTTGACTGGCGTGTGGAGTGATGAGAAAGACACATGCGGTAATTGAGTAGACGGAAGATGGTGATGCCCTCGGGGGTTAAGCTTGGCATTGCCGAGTTGCATCTACCTCGCAAGCTGCGGCCTCGGAAATCAAAATCTCGTGACTCTTCTAGTTCTCACTCACCTCGTATATCTAGCACTGGGAGTTCGCAACGACTGCGTGCACTTTGATCATGTTAACTCATCTAGAAATCTGACCTTGCAAAGATGAACTTCTCGTTCCGTATGCTATTTCCTTGCAAAAGGGTCAGCTTACCTGGATCACCTTTCTGTGGCTCCAAGCTCTTCAATATCGATTGGTAACAGTGCATCCAAACCAGGATTCCTGTATCGCTGTCCAAGTACGTATGTCTGTCTTTGCTGTCGGTATCGCCATCTGCACTTTCCTGCAGCTTTCCCTTACCTTTATCATCTTCATCAAACGTATACAATGAAACGTCGCTCTTCTGTCAGTAAAAGTGTAGGAGTCGATAACCGTGATCCGAGTGGTTCGAGACTGAATAGCTGAGGCATGTAAAATTGCGACGGTGGAAATTGAGGAGAGAGAATTGACTCTAGAATTTTTGGTATCGACTTTCCAGCTTTCGAAAAAGACGTGTTGGAGAGGCAGTTGCGAAAGCAGAACACGGTGCGGATATATGCGTTTACATGATGATCGCGGGTACTGCGATGGAGAACCAATAGTCAGCGTCTCGAACTCACTTGGTCTGCACTGTAACCGCAGCCGTCTCTTTGGATTGGTGTAGAACTTACCCTCAACATTGGCCTTGATGCTCTTGTGCGGCAGCACGCTGGCGCCGTTGCAGTAGACCTCGTCCCCTACCTGCACATCGTCACCTAGAACACTGACATTCTCCAACCGTGCCCACCTGCCCACTGTCGAATTCCACCCGACGATCGTGCTCTTAACCCACGCATGCTCCTTGACTGTACTTCCAGAGAGCAGCACCGAGCGCTGCAGCCTGACACCGTCGCCAATCTTGACATTAGGCCCAATGGTGACGTTAGGTCCGATCTTGCAGTTCTTGCCGATCTTGGCCGAAGGGTCGATCATGACGTTGCCGTGGTGGATGAAGTGGTGGCCTATCTCGTCCACGGCATCGGTGGGTGTGAGCTCCTTGCTGTTGCGCTTCGAGAGCGAGGTCAAGTAGAGACAGGTTCCGGAGAGGAAGTCTTTAGGCTGCCCAACATCCATCCAGAAACCCTCGAGATCGAAGCTGTGCAGGCCGCCGTCCTGGACGATGGCTGGGAAGGTCTCCTGCTCGATCGATGTTGGGCGCAGCTCGATGCGGTTGAGAACTGAAGGGTTGAGGATGTACAGACCGGCGTTGATGCGGTTGCCGACGAACTCTATCGGCTTCTCGACGAAGCGCTGGATCTTGCTGTTGCTACCTGGCTCATGGACGACGACACCGTATTTGCTTGGCTCTTCGACCTTTGTCACGGCGATTGTGCCCTCAGCACCCTTCTCCTTGTGGAACTTAGCCATCTCAGGGAAGGGGAAGTCGCAGATGACGTCTGAATTGAGCACGAAGAAGGGCGTGTCATCCTTGCCGAGGATCTTCTCTGCAAGCTTCAGAGGACCGGCTGTGCCTAGGGGTTCGGTCTCGACGGAGAATGTGATTTTGACGTTGTATTGCTGCTCGTACTTTTGAAGGGCGGCGGTCATGACCTCTGGACGGTAGTTTACAGCCAGCACAATGTCTGTCACGCCCGCTGCGGCGAGGGCTTCAATCTGAACGCTGTCAGTCCAGACTCTCCCCAATGTCATGCCCACCAGAAGCAGCAACTCGGCCCTTGCCAGAACTTAGTCTGCACACTTGTCCAGCACAACATTCTCGCCCCCATGGAGGAGCCAGTTATACGTCCCTTCCAGATGCCGAAACTCCTCCTCCTTGTTGTCTCTTACGTACCTGGTGAGCAATCATGGGCTTGTTGCCAAACTCCACCAAAGGCTTGGGGAGTGTGAGGGTGAGAGGTCGAAGACGAGTGCCGAAGCCACCGACGAGAATTAAGGCTGCGCGGCATATCGTTAGCAGAGTCTCAGGAACGTACATCCAGATGATAGCGTCTCCAAACTGCGTGCGCCTGTCCTTGTCTTGCTAGTTTCTGCCTCCATGACAACAGATGGTGGGGCCTTGCACCAGAGAATCGGAAGAAGTCGCATTGAGTGTATGTGTGTAGGCCGTCTGAATCTCGGGAAAGCATGCAGGGATATCACTTACCCTTCATCTTTGCGTTCGTACAATTATGTGCGATTCAGACGTGTAGAGAAAGTTGCAATGCGTAATCAACTTGTCGAAAGTGTTCGACTATGGTTAAAGTCGCACAGCGGAGGGGGAGTAGTAGTAGTAGTAGCAGCAGTAGTAGTAGCAACGATTGTGGGGACGATTCTCTGCGGTGGAGTACAGAGAGGGCGAATACGAGCAAGGCGTGTGTGTGATGTGTCTCTCAAATCCACATGGAGATCAACCGAAACACACGATCGGAAATTCTATGTATCATAGAGGAAGACAGGGAACAGCAGAAAAGTAAATGGCAGAGAGGAAGAAGGACAAAAGGCGGTCACAGTGGGAGAGCAGCAGGGAAAAATGCTACTGCTACATTAAAACACCTAGAGAGGGAGGGAGAGTCCAATAGTAACAGCCAACCACCACTGCTACAGCTACAACGCTGCCACAGTAGCCAAAGGCACAAATGCTACGCCGCCTGGACCTGCGAGTAAGAGCAGGACGACACCTGGCCTCGGCGAAGCCTACGAGAAGACAGACAGGGAGAGCAGAGAGGAGTCAGGGTCCCCTAAACGTCTGCCCAGCCCAGGAGATGTGCAGTACAGTACAGTACAGTACAGACGGCCCTGGGAGTCAGTATGCGGCAAGGATTCTTTTTTGGAGGTGCAGCAGGCTCGAGGGGTAGTCCCTTGCGGCCCTCGCCGCTCCCTGCGTCTGCCGACGGCTTGTGATGGAGCGGTAGCCAATGGTGTGATCGAAATCCCTTCGCTTAAGCGGGCACCGGGACGTCGCCTTCTCCTGCGTATTTTTGGAATAGAAAAGATGTTGCCACGCGTTCGGGGGTGGCAACGAATGAGTTGTGCGTGCCGGATGGAATGATGATACGGCCTTGGTGCGAGAAAATAGAACTCGGCTCAGGCGCGATCCCACTGCCGAACTCCCTGTAATCCAAAGAGGAGGACAGAGAGAAAGAGACAGTGAGTTGTGTTCTTAATATGGACTGACAAGGGCTGCTGGACCCCTCTGCATTCTACCGCGCAGATGGATGGCATATTAATGGGCACGAATATACGTGGGGCTCGGCTGACTGGAATGATGTGAGTGATCGCCTGGACATCTGGGACAAGGGATGATGACACGAATTTGGTTGCACACTTCGTCATGGTCTTGGAAGGTGATCTGATGCTGAAACACAATCAGGGTACGTTGGGTGCTATCCAAACATGCATTTTCCAAGATGTATTGTAGCTCTGCAAGATTTGCTATCAAGCGTTAAGCCTTGCAAACATGTAAAAGTGGCCACTAAAACATTAACGTACCTATCTCCTCCCGCCCCTCGCGCCCCAGGTCAAGTTGCTTCTCGCCGTGGTGCCCAGCTTGTGCACTGCGCCTCTACGGTCCCAGACAGCGCTCCTGCCCTCGATAACTGACATCAGCTCTTCTGCGACTCTCTGTGCAAAAGTGAACTTTCCGCTCCCTCTGGTCTTCTTCTTCGATGCGGCCTCGATGATCCATACAGCAGCCTGTCGTCTTCTCTGCCTCAGACCGAGCGGCACTGGAATCTGCAATGCAACACCGCCACCCGCTGCGCCACGCTGGGATCGGATGCGGAGAAGTGGCGCCACGCTGTCAACGGCGAGGGTAAGGTATGCGACTGGGTTCAGAGGTAGGTGGGATGCTGGTGGTGCGCCCGGCAGCAGTGGCCGGTTTGGGGAGTAGGTTGGTGGTGATGATGTGCGAAGCAGAGATAGGATGTAGGCCATGTTGCGCTGCGCGGCGGCCTTCTTTCCGTGCTCCATCATCAGGTTCGTCATCAGCGAGATGACTGGGTCGTAGCGGTAGTCCTTGCCCATGTTGGCCGGCAGAGGCAATTCCGGTAGTGGGAACTTGTGGCCAACCGCCTCTGGCTCTGCGGCCATGGCCAGTGAAGACTGTGCTGTCCATCGCCTTCGCAGCTCTGCACTGGGCAGCATGGCCGGGTCAAGCATCTGGCTGCCACTCACTCGCGATTCAAGTCCGCCCTGGTATTGTCGTGCAGATGTGGAAAAGGAGCGTGACGTCGATGGCTTTGCATTCTGTGCCCCAGTGCCGGCCCTCAAGCTCTCCTTCATCACTTTCGGCGCGGTCTTAGCCGCCTCTGGGTCTTCCTTCAAAATCTGCCACGCACACCTCCGTTAGCAAAAGTATTCTCAACACAAACCTATCCCATCACAACCTCCTTGACAAAGAAGGAAGACTCACATCCTGCACTGGCGTCCCTTGCTCCAGATCTGGTCCATCCTGCCCCATAATCTTTGCCTGCTTCGCCGCTTCCTCGCTGACATGCTCCTGCTGCTTCATGTTCGGTCCAACAGCCTCTTCCTGCCCAGGCTGTGGCTCGTCGGCAATGGGTAGATCCTTCGACTTGTCGGCAAATGTCCGCGCACCATACTGCGTCGCGGCAGCTGGCCGTCTGATGGCATTGAGTGCTGCGTTGGCTGGTCGTGGCCGGAACACTAGCGTCCTAGCAACTGGAAAAGGATTCACTGGCGGCATTCTCTCTCTCTGTGTAATGGTAATGACGGAGGGGAGAAGTTCTGGAATGTGAAGTCGCCGTGACATGGGTATTCAATTCTTTGCGCGATGAGGTCAGGGAGCTTCGATGCCAAGACCGCCGACGTTCGGCTGCAAGCGGCCAAATCTCGCATAGCTTAACATCTAGTTGTGTACCCTGCTTGAGACAACAAGTCAAACAGTAATCGCTTACTAGGCTCTAGAGGCCTAATAAGCTCATACTGGGCATTGTACATGCTTACGCTATGACAGTTACGCTCGCACATTATCGCGCGCATTTATTTTGAAGACGCCTGCACCTTTGACCCTCTTGCATATCGCACATATGGAATCGTCCGCCGTGACCACTCGTACGGCTCGTGCTTGCGAGCCATGTCGCCGAAAGAAATCTAAATGTAGCGGCGAAAGGCCAGTCTGTTCCTGCTGCCAGCGCCTTGCACAGACGTGTTTTTATCGCGATCCAGAAAACGATGCCTTCGACACCAGGAAGCGACGGCGAACCGGGCCATCTGCGACGAGCACTGTGAGCGTTGCCATTATCATAGCGAATCATGCTGCCCTTGACTGATCGCCTGCTGCTTTGATAGGAAAGTACCGAATCGAGATTGGCAAAGCTGGAGGCCAAGTTGCAGGAGATCTCCGGCGACTTCGTGTAAGTGGATGTGCAAGAGCGAAATCACAGCGAGAACCGGATTGAAATTGACTTAGTTGCTTCAGCAGCCCTCAAGCGTTGCCTCGAAGGCATAATCAAGCAGGAGCGTTCAACGAGGCGGGAGCAGATGGCACTGACCTCACGTTCGGAGGTGAACGGCAGGCCGAGCAATTTGATGCAGCGTCCTGGTATGCTTCGAACAATTTGCATTCAGCCTGGCGCTCTGTTTAAGTTGAAGTGCTGCACAGGCTCACGAGGAACACATTACTGAGCTTCGACGACCTGGTAGAAATCTACGCTCAGCACTTTCATGGACAACCACTACTGCTTTTCGATCTCACAGAAATCGCGTCCGATGCAAGGAAATGGCCGTTACACTTGGTCTTCAGCTTTTTGGCTTTGATCTCGCCCTACGCAGCCCATGACATCAATGCAAGCAGCCTCGCTCATTCTGCTCACTGCGCTATAGATTATGCCCGAACCGATGTTGGTGAACGTACGCAGAATGTGCAGAGCCTATGTCTTTTGGCCCTTTGGGGAATTTCTCGTAAGTCAATGGGTCAAACACTACACAGATGAATACTAATTCGATAGGTGGTGAGGCTACAAGTGCATCACTGCATATTGGAGTCGCCCAGATGCTATCCATGCAATTGTTGAAGAGCTCTCAGTCACGTGGCCCAAAGCCTCTGGATGTACAGCGATGCTGGTTTAGTGCTATGATCCTTGCTTGCATGTACCGTAAGGAGCCGTTACCTGGCTATTCACTCCCGGACTTGACTCAGTATCCGGATATTGCTATCAGCCCCCCTCACCCGCGATTACGTGGCCCGAACGGCATTGACGCTCCAGGTAGTGCGCATAACAACTGGCCTCACGACATGGGAGTCTACGCTGTTTGCATTGATCTTTACGCGTTATGGGCTAAGGCGATGGCTTTCTCTGAAAGTGTGCGAAAGGGACAAACATCAAACTTCTGGTGCGCGCAATCACTTTATCACGAAATCCGAACGGCTATTTTCGAATTCGAGACATGCATGAGCTCAAATCATCGATTGCGAGAATCTGGGTTTGCAACTTATCCTCCCGAAAAAGTTCGTAAATCCGAGCATTACTGGAGACTGTGGTTTATCTCCCAAGTGCTTTTTCACGCAGTGCAGGTGATGATCAATCACCCACTCATTCACATAATCAATGGAAACAGATTGCACAAGTTCCAACCACCATCTTTCCAACAACAAACCATTGACCAATTATTACTCCACGCCAAATGGACAGTCAGACTAGATCAAATGAGAGTTGCAAAAGGCTTACGATTGGACGATCCATTCATCATATATCTCTTTGCCATGGTGGCTACAGCCTACGCGTTTTTTCTCGATTCAAAGGATCCAAATGTCAAACGCGACGCAAAGAACGGCTTTGAACACTGCCAAAAACTAGTGGCACTACATGCACAGTCATTCAACCACCTGAAACGCACGGTATGTTCATCTCGGCCAATTGCGAATCTGTATTGATTCCTTCACAGTGTACCCTTCTCGAGAATTTAGTCCCTAAAAGTGTCGCGATTGACGCTAGTCCCGTGCGTCGGACTGCGGACGTTGCGAGGCTTTGGGATTTACTGGATTATCCCCGTGCAACTTCGCCGGAAGAATTGGAGTCTTCGACGCAAATCTTAGATCTCGATATGACAACACAGTTCACTTCACCCCTCGACGAGCCGGATGCGCATGGAGTTGAGGGAGAGAAAAACTACCCAAGCGTTAATCTTCCTCGTAACGACGCGAACTATACCCTAAATAATGCTTACGACCCATGGGCAGCTGCACTCAACGCCACTTTCTTTACCGGCCTTCCAACCGCATCTGCACCAAACCTCGACGCAGACTTCTGGTTCAATCCCGGTCAACTGTGAGACTAGCTAGCAAGCTGACATCTACGCATTAGAAACCAGGAGTCCTCATTGGTGATAAGCGTCCCTATGTGGAAACACCACTATGGTATGACGCACAGCTTTGTTGATATTTACTTCGCGCTTGTATGAGGACTACATAGATCTACACAGTATCGTATCTGGAGTGTGTAGATCATAGCCACCAGGCTGTGACCGAAGACATCCTCATGTTCAAATAAGTAATTCAAAGGCGAGCGCAGTTCTGATGACTGACTCTCAAAGCTTGGGTAAGATGGAGGCGGCTGCCGATGGTGCTATAGCGCGCTTGTTCCTTCCTTTCCAACCATCTAGCTCACCCAAATCTCGCTGTGGCCAAGGATGTGGCTCCACGCCAGTCTTTGGGGGCGTCGCCCCGAATCTCCATTTCCACAACTCGGCGTATTCAGGGTCAAGGTTTCCCTCAAGCATGGCGACCACGTACTTACCAATTATGGGCATGAATTTGAATCCATGACCTGATCCGGCCGTAGCCACGAAAAGGTTCTTGGCGTTTGGCATAGGGCATACGCGAAAGTTGACGTCCTTGGTATCCCCATCCCAGCACATGCGAGTTGAAGCCCACTCTCGATCGGCCAGCTCGGGGAGCATGTCGCGCACGAAATCTCTCATTTCCTCTTCGATCTGACGAGGCACTCCATCCCCGGGAAAGTCCTCATGAGAATGGCCTAGCGAAGCCCCTGGTACACTCGAATTATAGTAGTTGGTGATGAACCTGCAACTACAGAGTTTAAGTAGGCCGTTGTCGTCTGGTGGGAACAAGATGCCTGCAATATAATAGTCAGCATAGTTCCGTTGCAAGTAGTTTGACCTAGGCATACCTTGCTCGAAGTCGTCCACAATCGGCAGGTTCTGGTACTTCTGGACTTCCTCAATGGTCAGCTTGATCACACCGACACAGTGCGAGCGAGCAACAATCTCGTCTTTAGCGTCAATTAAAGCCGCCGTATTCGCGCCCGTACAGATAACGACAACATCAGCCAGGTATGTCGTTCCATCTGCTGCAATAACACCGATACAGGCTCCCTTGTCATCATATAGAAGCTTCTTCACCCAACCAGCGTTGCCAGTAATATATTGAGCACCACTCGCTTGAGCCGCTGTAGCCATGCGGAGAAGTGCTTGACCCGAAGGGACCTTTGCATACATGTAAGCAGGAGTACCGCAACGATGCCGCAGCTACGTGATACTTACCCAGCCCGCTCCTGGACTCCATAAGTTTGTCCAGCCGGAAAACGTGCCAGTGAATTCAGGCCACCTTCGCTTCGTTTCATTGATGCTGATAAGTCTGACGTCTTTGCGCCCATCTTCAACAGCTGTTTGCAATGCTTGTCTAAGGAAACCCTGGGTCATCTCGTGCGCGGCCATGATCCAACCTGTGGGCCGATACAAGCCTGACAGGAAGGTTTTTGGATCCTTCCAGACACTCATAGCTTCCTGGCCGAGTTTGGAAAGAAGAGGATTAGGGTAATCAGCGCGTATGATTTTGTTGAGGTCTGTAGCTGCAGCATCCTTAGATGGTGCCGCGAACCGATCGAGGACTGTGACTCTTGTATAGCCTTGGTGTGCGAGGTGATAGGCTGTGGATGTACCAAACGCTCCGCCTCCGACGATAATGATAGACGGATTAGCCATTGTCATGTAGTTGCAGATATCGATGAAGCAGCCTATGCGATGCGATCATGATCAACAAGAGGCTTTTGCAAGATCTCGAAGATATAGATATACCTATGGCGCATGCTGTTGACTGTCCGTTGCTAACCTGGGCACAATGACGCGGACGGACCTGACGTGATCCGTCCGTTCACGTGACCGGGACGCATGATTGCGGTCCCCAATGGCGTTGCGTTCAGGCCAATCAGAGCCGCTCAGCAGAACTGCAACACCCTACGTCGACTTTGCTGTGCTGGATGCTCGCGGGGAGCCTATCGAATCTGGGTCTCCAACGATATCACGTGAGCGGAGCGAGATCTTCATCCGCCATCAGCTTCAGCTGGGCCTGAGCCATTGACGGCCTCACTGATAAGACTGTTTTGAGTACCACTGCAGGTTTAGATGCATATCGTGGCATTTTGGGCTCACATCACTTGTGATAAGGTTCGTCCAGGGAAGCGAAAGGGGCGAGCAACACGATGGTGGTAGACCCGTTCGTCTACCAACGCGCTAAATGCAGATACAAGAGCAGTATGAAGAGTACACAACAGCTGGCCATTCCTCTCATATCTGGAGTATCGGGCATCTTCTAGACAGACTATGTATCCACGAGCTATGTGAACACCAATCACTTTGATGGCAACATTTATCTACCGCCTTATACATCCTTCTGATGCTGAACTTATCTCAATATCATCGACAACCCGTAGCGAGTACTGGAATGGAAAAGCTTTACAGTCGTCTTAACACGAGCTGTATCTCCCTAATTCTGCGCTCAACTCTCTAAGTTGACTAAGGGCTCGAAACTCCTCAAAATGGAATTCGTATTTCAAGTAAGACCGCACTCGTTCCATGAATAAGCTCGCTCAGCCATAAGCCTACCCTATATCGACCCCTATCGTCTATGTAATGCCCTGAGAGACCAACCTGAGGCTCATTGTTCTTCCCAAGTCAGCAACCAAGCTTTTGATATCTTAGACTACACAATACAGCTAGAGTCTGCCTGGCTCATTACATCTCACTGATGCAACGGCAGGACTCCCATGCCCCAATTCAGTCAGCTCCCCACACACATTCCGTGTCATTAGGGCTGCTCTTTGTCGCAGATTCATCGTGTCAGGCTGCGCCAATACCCACAACAACTTTGTGTACGCAGACTCCGTCGTCATATCAAACCCGCTCAACACACCAACCTCCTCCAACGCCTTTGCTGGAGCATAGTGCCCCATGACGGTTCCGGTCAGACACTGCGACACGTTCACCACAATCAAGTTCCTTTCCTTTATCGCAGATCTAAGTACACTGAGAATCAGTGGTGATGCCGGCATATGACCTGCACCGAAGGTCTCGAGCACCAAGCCTTTTAGGTTCCGGAACGAAAGTATCGCGGAGATCACTTGGGAAGATATGCCGGGGTAGATGCGAAGGACCGCAGCGTCTGGCGAATGGAGCAGGACAAGCGATTTAAAAGGCTTGATCGATGAGCGTTGGTGTCCAGACGTGTTGGAAGAGTCAGGGCAAAGCCAATGTGGCCGGACTTCCTGCTCATTGGTATTTGGACTTGCAAATGCAGCAAACTCAGATGCATGGATTTTGGTGCTGCGGTTGCCACGATGTAGTGCCTGATGGAAGTATATGCTGACCTCCAATTGCGCCCCGGAGCCTGCAGAAGCAGCATGTAAAGCCCCCAAGATATTGTCCCATGCGTCAGTTGGCTCTGCAAAGATACTCAACTGGCTGCCGGTTAGAACGACCGGCTTGCTCAAAGGATGTAGTAGGAACGACAAGGCAGACGCTGTGTAAGCGAGGGTGTCGGTGCCATGAAGGACGACGAAGCCAGTGAAGGAAGGATAGTTAGCGATCACACAAGAAGCGAGGGCGTTCCAATGCGAGGAATCGACTGCCGAAGACTCTAGTAGCTCATGAAATTCGAAGGCGGTATATCGGATCCGAGGCTCACCCCTCTCGGAAGGAAGAACAAAGGTGGCATCTCCTGGACGAAGTACACCGCGCTCATCTACTACCGTGGGTATTGGAGAGACGGCGCGGACTATAGGGTCATTAAAGCGCGAGTTGACTGCTAGACACCTGGAAAGAAGCTGATTCTTGGTGGGGACCCAGCCATACGGAGATGGTTGCGTGCAAATAGTCCCGCCAGTAAGAATCAAGCATATGTGCTGCCCATTGCCCTCCATGTCGAAGCTTTCGTTGGAAGCGTGGACTCGAGTAGGATATACAAGGACATTGCGCTTCTCGTCACCTAACCTTGGTCGCATTTTTGATCGTTCAGCGTCTGGCGTGGAAATGATTGCGAGGCAGAAGCTCCGGCCAAATCACCGCTCACGTGAGCGGTATGCCTGTCAATGGTGCCTTCCGTCCCCGTACGTCACGACGAGTCACCCTATCTTTGATCGAACAGTCCAGGCCTGTTATCAAGAAACACACGCAACACGATTGTTGTCCTAATGGTCGTAGAGGCGGGACCATAGTACATGTAGTTGAGGCCTAAGGGGTTTGTCCGAGAAACGTTCAGACTGATGAGGCCAGCCTATCTCCAATCTCTCTTTCGAGATAACGACCCGGTGGAACCATGGTAGTGCACAATCGTGCTCGAAAGCGTATAAATTACCTGGGACCTTCGCTACCTTCTGACTAGTCTCCAAATACCGCTAAACCCTTCCACCTACTCATCACGTCTACTGTCGCTTAATTTCGTGTTGCTTGACTGGTCTCTTGCGTTATCATGGAGTATCCCACCAAAGAAATGGCCGAAAAGGTTGGGTCTGTTCTAGCCCAAGTTCCGTCCTATGGCGAGGGCGAATTCTGGTTTTCTTCTTTCAAAATACTCCTCATCTTGGGTCTTATTGTCATGACTTGTATGTTTGCAACTTATAGCGCTCATAAATTGATCTAATAAATACAGTTATACTCATGGTCGGCGGCAACCCATCCGGTGACGCATTCAGGTTTCGATACTGGAATAACCCCGGCGCCTTTAATGAGTACCTCGCACCTGATGCTACGGGCCGCTTCTTAGGTAGGTCATAGCCGAAATTTCCAACGAACGACTACATTAGACTGACCAGTAAAGGCTTCTGGGGATGTTTCGTCCAAGCTGCCTATGCATTCGGCGGGCCTGACTACATTGCTCTCGCTGCTGGCGAGACACGTTCTCCACGTCGAGTCTTGCCTTCTGTCTTCAGTCGCGTTACCTACCGTCTGGTGTTTTCCTATATTCTCGACATATTAGCTGCAGGTATCTTAGTCCCACACAACGACCCAGACTTGGTAAACAGCAAGCCCGGTGCTGGCTCATCGCCGTTTGTCATTGGAGTTAAAAGGCTTGGGATTCCGGTCTTGCCTAGCGTTATCAACGCGGTCCTACTTACGTCCGCCTGGTCCTGTGGCATTGAGGTTTTTTTCGCCGCGATTCGCTCCTTGTATGCGTTGGTGATTGACCGGAAAGCCCCCAAATTCCTTGTCAAGACCTGGCGCGGCACACCGATCTATTGCGTCCTTGCGATCTGGCTCGTCGCACAAATCTCTTACATGGCTGCCTCGAGCAGCTCTTTGACAGTCTTCAACTGGCTGGCGAACATCATCGGCTCGTCTATGCTATTGGCTTTCATGATGTTTCACGTTATATACATTCGTTTCCGAAACGCTCAGATTGCGCAAGGTATTATTGACGCTCAGCGGCTGTGGTTCCGTAAGCGCCAGTGCACTTACTCGCTCATCAGCATCTTCTTTTACACCATCATACTCTTCACTAATGGCTTTCCGGTCTCTCGAAGGGCATTGGTCCATCGAGGATTTTATATTTGCCTATTTCTCGGTTGCAATCTTCCTAGCACTCTACCTGGGCTACAAGCTGATTTATCGACCAAAGATGCCTTCCCCCTCGCAATTGTCATTGATGGCGGGACGCACTGAAACTGATATCGATGATACGTTTGTTGAGAAAGAGCCAACAACCAAGAAAGAGAAGTTCCATCGCTGGTTGTGGGGTTAGCACATGGAAGACTACTTTTGTACCACGGTATACAACCCATCTGCGCTTTATAGGACTTGGGATCTTGGACCTTTGAAACCCTACAATGCTCAGGCACTACTCATCTCTATATATATTGCCTTTCATACATAATGAACGGAAAGTCGGCGGCGATGATGGTGTCTCTTTACGCATCCTTTCTTTTACTGACCGCCGTAGATCTCAAATAACATTCCTGCATTTTTCTGCAGGCCTACACTGGGTAAAAGAGCCATTGACGCATCTCTTCACACATCAAATTCAAACCTATGCAGAGCCTTCAGTGCCCATCCCTTCGTGCGACTGAGGGAGAGAAGGTTTGCGCTTGTCCACTCTGACTAGCATGCCAGACCTCGTGTTGACGTGTATGGCCCAGGGCCGATTGAAGGAGGCAGAAGAGCTGCAGACGCAAGTGATAAGGCGCCGAGGGTAGAGCTGATTCAGGGCAACCTTTTACTCTGACTAGTATGCTCTGGCGCACAACAATCAAGGTTGGTAGAAGGAGGGGATGGAGGGAATGCAGGTACTCTGAGCAGCAGCTGTAATGCCTATCATTGAAGGCACAAACCTGGGGGTAGAGTGTGAAATACCAAAGTAGCTCAAAGATTTTCTTGCAAAACTATTCCAGTCAGCACGTCAAGAAGAGAAAGATACGATCTCATCAAATATTTGGCTCACTTGTCATTCCAAAGCTCGCTAAGTATGAATTCACCAGAGTACTTATAAAAATTTGAGCCAGAGGTTTTCTAGACGTAGTACAAATGCTCGAGACAACAAAATCGTTCCCACTATATGGTAGTATGGATTCTGTTGGATAACGATGTAAACACCGGCCAGCATGTTGTATCTTTCAGAAGGTTCCAATTCAGCGTCTCTGACCTCTACGTCCCCAAGTAAGACTACTGGTCTATTGCAGGATCTGTAGATTGCGTCCATGGGGGCTGTGGCCTTTTGATTCTCTATTGGATCATCCTATTTTATGCACAGCTGACCCATCTGGATGCATTCCTCAGGACAGCCTCACTATCGTAAGCTCACCTTCATAAAGGATTCGCTTATAAGCTCACGTAGCATAGTTGGCCGGTCTTGAGGCCAGAGACTAAAATACCGACGATATGTGACGGCTGGATCTGATCGAATGGTGAGCCTACCGTCACAGGACACGCCATCAGTACTCGATGTAATCAGGCGGAACATGGGTTCAACAGTCACGCCATGGCTATTCAAATTGAACGAATTCACCAATCTAGGAGGCCAATCCCTCAAGTTGCGAAAGATGACCTCGGCTTCGGTGCGGTCTGATCCGGATTTGCAAATTGCACATTTGAGCTAGCTTGCACTCATGGGATTTGGGATCTTCAGCCTCAGAAGAGACTTAGTGAGTTGTTCTATTCGCATAAGATCTACACTTCGTGCACTGCTGGGCTCAGAAAGCAGATGTGAGAGCACTGTTACTCATCCTGTGCTGTTGTCTCGCGGATGGTACACAAAATGGCGGCCAATACTTATGCTGGTAAAGAGAATTGTGTTGGCGCTCAGCCATCAGGAAGAAATTGAGCTTATGGGGCAGTGCCCATGGTTGCTTAAACTCGAATTTGTCGCGAGCTGAAGAGATCGTGTAGGGCTTGAGGATTACAGGCACGCTATGGGCAGCGACTGCGGTGAGATAATATGCTGATCTATTTATACCGATCGGGACGAGAAGTACCATTTGTTAGAAATTCATAGCCCGCTGAATTTCACAAACCTGGACAGCCAGAACAGCCAGACAGCCCGAATTTAAATACCGAGATCCCTTACTGCCTAGGCTACCATTAGTGTTACGATTGCAAAGATGTCAGAGCAATTGCACATTGTTGCTCTTGGGAGCTCTTTCGCCGCTGGATCTGGTATCCACCCTGTCGTTGACAGCGTTGCCATGCGATCGGGTGCAAACTATGCCAACCTTGTTGCGAAGCGCCTGAATGCGAGGCTCACTGACCTTTCAAGTGGCGGCTGCACTTTAATGAACGTGCTCAGCGAACCTCAGCAGTTCATGCTAGAATCACGCCCACCTCAACTCGATGGTCTTCCCGAAGATGCCGATATTGTCACTCTCACGGCTGGTGGCAATGATATAGGGTACAGTGCTGGAATGATTGGTGATGCAGCAGAAGCAGACGTGGACAAAGAACCAGTGCTTGAAGCCTTTCTGGAGATGAGAAGTTCTCAGCAAACCACATTTGTTTCGCCGTCAGATGCTACAGGTCGTTTTATCAAAGTCATAGATGCCATCAAGATCAAAGCACCGAACGCCAGAGTATATCTCATTGACTATCTCACAATCTTTGGCCCAGATGCAGAACCAAGCGAGGAGATCCCGTTTTCTAGAGAGAAGATTGACAAGCACATGCATCTCGCCGACAAACTGGCGAAGGCCTACGCAGATACCGTGCGAGCACGGCCGAACGTCGAGCTGATCAAAGCCAGCCAGATCAGCCAGACGCATGGTGTTGGTTCAAAAGAGCCTTGGGTGTTTAGCTGGAGCCCAAGCATGCTTCTGGTTGGCCGTGCCCCCTACCATCCGAATGGTCTGGGCCATGAGAAGCTAGCTGAGATCTTATACCAGCGCATCACAGAAAATACATGAGGCACGGTTGCTATGGAGGTGTACTTCAGAAATCTGTGATCCTGACATGTTGTACCCCTCGCAGGTTGATACAATCGACTCACCACACAAGGCTAGATCCTTAGGATAGCGGAAATAGAGAACTAAACCATATATCGGATTCAATAACAGGTGATAGAAGGATATGAGTGAGATAAATATATCTAGTATCATCAGATGATCCCCCATTATACAAAAAGAAAGTCAATAGGAATATCTTGTCGGGATAGTAGACGTTTGCATTGTCGCCTATCATCTCATGATCGCCAGCCATAGTGTGTCATCGCTAGGGGCTGGCCGCATGGTCTGTGCGTTGTCTAGTCAAGGCCGAAAGACTAAAACCTGCTGCAAACAACTACAATTCCATGAGAACCAAACGCGCGCCGTGGCTCAACATGTCTGCACAGTTTGACGGTCTCTTGCAATGGCTATGTGAGAATGGTGGGTATCTACACCCCAATGTTCAAGTGGCGGCTGATGAGGACAATGGTGTTCACTGGCGTGCCACCGCCAACATCCAGCCCGATACGACCCTTTCCGTAGTACCGCATAGTCTGGCTCTCTCATACCTAAACGCGCTTGTCGATGACGCGCATCCTGCTCTAAAGTCGGCCAAGAAGAAGTTATGTGTGGAAAACATTGGCTTTTTCTACCTCATGACACAGTATTTAGCTCGAGAGAAGTCCTTCTGGAAGCCGTACCTCGACACCTTGCCGCAACCGGACACTGGCTTCACGACCCCATTGTGGTTCGACGATCCTGATGATACTGCATGGCTGGACGGTACCGACGTCTACCATAGTAGCCTGGGCCGACGGAAAGTCTATGAGAGGTACTGGCATGAAGGAGTAGCGTTGCTGAGTCAAGCCGGTATTGATACTGAACCTTACACATGGTGAGTCTCCTCTATTTGCACGTCAGGTAAGTACTCGAGTCTCACGACTTGCTCCTTTCTCTGCAGGGACCTTTTCAGATGGGCTATCACCATTTTCACCTCCCGTTCATTCTCATCTCGCGCCATTGCCCCTCAGGACAGCAAATATTGGGCAGCATACAAGACGAACTCAGATGGGAGAAGGCAGGCGTTCCTTCTGGATATGTCGCACTCGCCGGCGGAAGACTTGGATTTCCCGGTTCTCTTCCCAATGCAAGATGTTCCCAACCACCATCACAATGCACATGTAGATTGGGTATTTGACCCTGGCCGATTCAGCATTAATGCAAGCGACAATGTTGAAGCGGGTGGACAGATATGGAACAATTACGGCGCTAAAGGCAATGACGAACTACTGCTTGGATATGGGTTTTGCATCGCAGATAACCCTAATGACAGTGTGATGCTCACCCTCAAGCCTCCATCAGCTGCCCTACAGCGAGATCTGCGTGCCTATCACCCGGGCTACTTCCGTGAGGACACTGGCGATTGGAATGGTGAGAAGGCCACGTTCAAAATCCATCAATTACCTGAGCCTAGTGATGGTCAATGGGTTGGTATGTGGTCTCTTCTGCCGGAGCCGTTACTGGAGCTGATGCTCTACATTCTACGTTTTGAGAGAGACGTGCCGTTCAAGTTCATCGAACACCCTCTTCAGTTCTTCCTCCATGGCGACGGCAAGCGCTACTTACCTCATATTGCGCGAATGATTGTGCAGTCATTGATGCCCAAGCTGCAAAAATTACAAAACGCATCATTCCCTGCTGAACCTAGCAGCGCAAGACAAAGATACGCTGCAATTTATCGCGACAGTCAACTGTCTATCCTTCAGTCCATCACCGTAGCATTGCGAGCTTTCACACGCAGCTTTCGCTACGTAACACCCCAAGCCTCATCGTACATCCCAGGCAAAGCCGAACGAAAATGCGTGTTTGCCTTCCTTGAGGAAGCAATTACCAACTTCTATCTGGAGTTCGAGGACGACTTTCAGGAACTAATCTTAGGCTTAGAAGCAAGCACGAACAGTATAGAGCTTGACGTCATGATTGCTGCAGGGTGGGAAGAAGATCTTTGGGTTCTACTACTCTGCGCTATGCTCATCGTCCACGAAAAAGACAAGGAAAGCCTGACTGGTTCGGTTGTTCGAAGTTTTGCGAGCGAGTATGGTGTTCCACGCTTCTCGCCAACAAGTGATGAGAACGGCGCGCCGACTATACTCGGTGTCGATCATGAGGAGGAGAGAAATGACTTAATGCAAGTAGTGGAGAAGGCAAGAGAAAGACGAGCTAACAAGAAGAGCTTCTGGCACGATGGCCGTTGGAGCGAACGTTTCATTGCACAGTGGGGCGGTAGGATCCTGAGATGCGAGAGTACCATGATGATGGTAAAGGTAGAAGAAGACGCGGATGAGGAGGCAAGATTGGTGGTGTACCTGCAGCCTGAGGAAGCGCCGCACCTACAACCAATCTTGCACCCAATTTAGTTTGGGTGTAGGCAATCATTGCTAGGCCATTCGATTACTTTAGTCTGTGCAATCAGACAATAGTGCCTGCTGTTTGTCATTTTAAGTCTCTTATCACTGGGTTCTTGTAAGCAGTAAAGCGGATTGCGAGAAACGCAGCCTCGAAGATAAAATCACTACGTCTTTTCTCTTACCCATAAGTAACCACACATGTTTTGGATGTGACAAGACGGATATGCACTGGCGATTTCACCCAAGACTCCGCATGTTGCATGCTTGCTCCGCTCCGGTCCACACAGTGACAGCCTTGGAGCGCAAGGCAGATCAAATAAGTTTACTATCAGTCACAATACGGAAAGCAAGAATTAATGTCGCCGTGGCCTTAAGGCAATTTTGAAGATATAAGCGTCGATCTCGAGCTCGTTAGACTCGGGCGGAAGATCTATTGAAGTCTGGGAAAGGTTTGGACTGTTCGCATGAAGCTGACGGTGAGTCTTTACTTCCGCTTCCGGCCACCTGTAGGCTAAGGCTGTAATGACGTTGTAGATTCTGCATTGCTCCAAGCTCCAGCCATGCGGACAGAATGTTAGAGGGAAATATAAGGGCAAGTCTACGGTATATCCTATACAAGTTTTTCTATAGTTTCTATGGGTAGGAGAACGATCTCGTCTTGTTCATTCACCACAGTTGCAACACGCAGAAGTGCAAGCTATGGCTTCATTGATAGGCAGCCTTCTATCTGCTACCAATTTCAGAAACCCATTCCTTCGGACGCTGGTTCCTTCGATAGGCCTGGCTTTTGGGTTGCAAGCTGCTGTCGCCATCCCATCGATAGCCTTTGCATCCGAACGATTCTATGACCTCTCTGGTTCTTTGACCTATATTTCCTGCACGGCACTCTCCCTCTACCTCCCTACTCTACGCGCTCGCTATGCTGCCACATTATCTGGCGCAACGCCGCCTCCATGGCCTTCTCTCCTTGCGAGTCTGTCCAGTAAAGGCGGCGTCAGTGCCTGGAATTGGCGACAAGTAGTCCTCTCTACCTTCGTGACTATCTGGGCAACACGTCTTGGTTCATTCCTCTTCTCACGCATCACCTCTGAAGACGGGCGCGACAGCCGTTTCGACAGCATCCGGAATAGCCCAGCCAAATTCCTGGTAGCCTTCACTGCACAAGCTACGTGGGTCACACTCTGCCTCATGCCGGTACTGGCTATCAACAGCATCCCTGCAACCACGCTTGCTGCGTTGCCATGGTTCACACTCACTGATCTGTTCGGTCTTTTACTTTATGTTGGCGGCATCACATTCGAGGCAACAGCAGACAGGCAAAAAAGTCAGTGGATGCAGGAGAAGAAGGAGAAGAAGCACAGCGAAGAGTTTTTGACACGAGGACTATGGAGCAAGAGCAGGCATCCCAATTACTTTGGTGAAAGCACCCTCTGGACAGGCATAGCTACGGCGGCTGCTGGTGTTATGCTGAGCGGTGCAGGTCAGGCTGGCATGGGTCTCAGTGGAGCACTTGGTGCAAAGTTGGGGGCGTTGGCACTTGCCGGCGTAAGCCCTGCATTCGTGACTTTTCTATTGTTCAAGGTATGTTAATCTCTGCAAGACGACTTCGAGGTCAATATACAACGACAGCTAACGATGTGTAGGTTTCTGGGATACCCATGAGTGAGACTAAGTACGACAAGAGGTATGGCAATCGCAAGGATTACCAAGAGTGGAAAAAGAATACTCCTATGTTCTTCCCAAAATTGTAGTTACTATGGGTTTGGATGGTGCGCCTTAATGTCGGTGCTCATAGAAGTAGATATCTGTAAAATATGCATAGATAAATGACCACTCATAACGTTGCCAGAGAGCACACATTGAATCAGGCAGCCGAGCTGCAGCCTAAAAGACGCGGTTAGTGTGAAACAGTCAGCTCCAATACCTGATCCAGCTGATGCTATATTTGAAGTTGCAGTTCCCAGCCATACCACAGTTTACCCTTCCTTAGTTTTCTGGGAATCTTCAGAATTGTACGCGTTTTTGAGAAGTACAGATCATAAATCGGTCGCTTCGTACCGAGATTATGGGCTTTCCAGCTTCCCTCAGTGGCGCAAAACAAACCTAGTGCCAGTTACCAGCAACGTGGACTGTGGCTGCACCTTGGCCTGGAGCGACATTACCCCCGATTTGATATCGAAGGCCGTACGACTATCTTGCTCAAACACACATCATGGATCCTGTCACTAAGATTAGGCAGGGTTTGAAGAAAGACTTCGCCTCGGGCCGGCATTCCGACCTTACACTCGTAGTTGGCTCACGTGAGTTTCATGTCCACAAGATTGTGCTCTCGTGGCAATCTTCTGTCTTTGAGGCGATGCTGGGTCCAAGGTGGGAGAAGTCTTCGCCTACAACCAATAAGAAGTTGTCTATACCACTCCCGGAAGATGATCCGGACATATTTGAAACAATCCTCAACTACATCTACACCAATAGTGTGGAGGACAAGTTCTGTCCACCAACTACTCCAATCATGATTTTCTGGGTGCATGTCTACGCAGCCGCTGACAAGTATGGCCTCGACCATCTCAAGGGTGTTGTGATTAGCAAATTCAAGCTGCACCTGAACCCGAACGACATCGATAACTTCGTGAACGCCATTGTGGAGGTCAGTGACAACACTGCTGACCGTGTATTGTGGAATATCATAATCCCGAAGATCAGAGAGAACATCTCTTTCTTGATTAGCCAGCCAAAGTTCCAGGAATTGATGCTTAAGATGCCTCAGCTCAACTTCGACTTACTGGCCATGCTTGACCCCAACCACGTAGCAAGCGTGGGGCCAGCACCTTCAATAAAATTGAATCTTACTCAAGGACAGATACAAGGCTCCTCAGCGCAAGACCTTCACCCTGAAAATCCCAGCCAAGGTGACGATGGCGACGATGACATGGATGAAAATGAGGGAGATCATGGTGCTGCTGGCCCTTTCATGGGTGCATCAGGAGTAGGAAATACTTCTGGTCGATGGCAAGGACGCAGCGGTTCTTCGTATGGTGCTGGCAGAAGGCTTGGAGATTGAATGACACGCAACCGAAGAATTGAAATATGACCCAGGTGGGAGAGTACAGATACGTTCGTGATGGCTTTTCAATAAACTAAGCAACAGGGGAGATCGAGTAATAGGCCTCGGTGAACCACCCTCATTGTAAGCAGGTAGCAGCTCGAAATTCTGCGACCGGCTTCGCGTCATGACAGCAACATTTGACCTCTTCTCTTAAGCTCTGCATTTTCTAGCGTTTGAGTTTCGCTTCCATTTATTGCAGCGTCGATGAGAGCCTCAGCGAGATGCTGCACCCAAATAGAGAATGAAGGCAGCAGGAACTTCGATACGATACTATCATTGCTCAACACGCCTGCTGGCTTTGCAATGATGGTCTGCCAATGTTGAGAATGCTCCTCCTCGAACGAGACAAATCGCGACTCTAAGTCACCCTAGGACGTGTTCAGTCTCGTAAAATGCCCATCAATATGAACAGAAGTTCACTTACTCGCTGCAGCCTCAAGTCTTTTGCAAACCATAGGCTCTTGTTCTGATCTCTCTCCACCAATGCACCGCTGAGGTACACAAAGCGAAATTTCTGTACAGCATGTGGTAGGTGAGTTATCAGGTTGGTCTCAAAAGCCTTGACGCCTGCAAGAGGGTACTCAAAATTGGCTGCTATGTCTTGCTTTGGAACACCTTGACACCTGGAGACCAGAGGTTAGCTAGCTGTGGCTTCACCCGCGATCACAGATTATCCTAACTTGCCATATCGCAGCCTCAGCGCCCTTCATCTGCTCAATCTCACTCTCTGAGTAGTTTTTGAAGTCTTGTATGACAAGGTTCGTTACTTTGGTATCAGAGACCTTGAGATCCCGTCGGGACAGCGTAATGATCGAGGATATAGCTTGGTTGGCAATGCAGCCGTTCACGACGGCAGAGCCAATAAATCCTGTTGCGCCCGTAATGATTACCTTCATCTTGAACAGGTTCTAGCTGAAACGCGGGGAGAAAGGGATTCTTCAGCTGAGCATTACAAGCATAGATGGTGGCAGGCGACGTTGTTGAGATAGATGGGTCGCTAAAGCTATCTGGGCAACAGATGATATAGATATAGTACACATACTCTCGCCAGGGCCGGAAACTACCCTTCTCGAAACAATGCGTTGCACCGCCCCACTGGCATGATAGAAAGAACAACAACAACCTTGTTCCATGTAGACTTTCCAGCCTAACTATACATACTGTTACATCAGGAACCTTTCGAATGTTTATGGAAGGCGATATACGAATGGCGGCATTCCGCAAGCGAAAACCAGATTTGAGCCAATAAAAACTTTGCGAAGGAGCGAAAATTGATCCGTCATCCGATCAACTGACGTCAACACTGGCTTCCTCCAGAATCATTGAACGCATCTATGGACTTGTCAATTTAGAGGATAACAAGAAATATGATTAATTTGCCTGGAACTTGTCGCATCGTAACAACCAGTCGACACGGGGACGGTGCCGGAATGATTGCGCCGCCTCGGTCTTGTCTTATCATTACTTCCAAAACTTCCTAGCGTAACCTCCGTGCGCTAGTACCGGAAGTTATGATGCTCTGCATGTTCCTCAGTAAGACAGAACAGCTAAGATTACTTTCTTTTATGCATCAAGTATATCTTTGGATACCTACATCCCTGATCTCCAGCTTCTTTCCTATCTCAAGAACCCAGGTGTATATACTAGGGGACAGCATACTACGTGAAATATATACAGGCGTCTACCGTCTCGCTCTATCAGCTTGCAGGTGAAGGAGTTGTGGATAGAAAGAGCCACGACCGCTGAAACTGCCTTCATAAGCGGGCTAGCCCTTGTCTAGTGCCGTAATGAACAAGGTACACCAATCAACCAGTGCCACACGCTAAATTTTTGGACGTTATACACAATGAACATGTTTATAGGTGTGCATGACTTTCTACCATCCTTTCTGGCATCCTGCCAATTGCTGGTGCATTTTGAGTTTGGATTGATTCAAGCATTGCGCTTAGTGAAGATGTTGAACGCAACGCAAAGGTTGGTGGTATCACGCTGTGTGGCATATGTGGCTATGTTGTATATTTGAAGGACGAAGGAAGTCATACAGGGGTTGGAACTGACAGATGCACTGGCGTCACGAGGCATCCCGTCTAATCAGCCCAAGGTATACACTCGTTCAGTACATGGGAAGAAGATGATAGCCTATGCAAACCTCCTGTATACGCTCTGCTATTGCCAAGCAGAACCGCGTATGGATATCATTGTCTGAGTTTGGGCAAATGTGGTTTTAGCCTTGCTCTAGATCCACGCGATTGCAATCAAATTTGAATCAACCATATCAATACCTGTGCTGAGAGGGTTGTGGTTACTAGTCTGGAGTGCTTCCCCAACTTTGCCAAGGTAATCCAGAAAATTGCCGGTTGAGTTCGGCTCAGGATATACTACAACATGTATGTTGATCATAAAATGTCATAAATTTCCCTTTTCAAACTTTTTAGAGCAGGCCATGAAGCCGGTCGAGTATTTGGTCCCTGACATGGCGAGTGAATATTGGTGAGCATAACCTTTGAATCTCCCGACTCCAAACTATCGTGAATCTGTTGGGAAGCATAAATATTGATCTGATGGTGAAGACGACCTCAATGTTGGGCCACCAGACAAAGTCTACTCATATGATGTATTTGAGTTGCATAATGGGGCTCGCGCTGGGCCCAATCCGGATGCAAAGGAATCGGTTTCAAAGTTCCTAGATCGGCTGATGAGGACAGGGTCGATATTCGTATCCATAGAGAAAGTTTCCAGAACATTTTTGGTTGGTAAAACAAGGAGTGGTCTCGTTAAGACCCATTTCGTGGTATGAACATAATGTAAATTGAAAGCAGCGAAGTTGCTTTCATCATGACTGATATATACAGTTCGAGGTAGTAGATTTGCATACAACATTTACATGACCAAAGACGAGCAAGTGCATGTTTGAATATCATAAACATGAGGAACAGTCTGGAGACGCCAAGAAACCGTGCTGCTTGAGGACAATCTTATCAGCTGGATTCGGTGTTTGGCTTTAGTGAACGGACATAGGCCCTTGCTTTTCCGTGGAAAAATACGGTGAAGCAAATTCGCTGGATTATCTACGGCGATAAGTGATGCGGTACTTCTGTACACAACACACAATGCTCTCCCATCGTCACCATCACAGCCACACAAATAGGATGATCTGATATCCCGCTGGAGTTTAAAGTACGGCTTTGAGGATTATCGAAAAGAGCCCAGCACTACTAAGGCCGCCACTGAAGATGTGATTTGACAAGCCACATGTCTAACTAAAGCTGCATGACTAGAACATTTTAATTCCGTCCATGTCCAGACTTGCCTTGGAGATCGGTGAACTAGCGTAGGTGTATATATTCTTAGTTGTCTTCTAGCTTTCAAGGGTTTTATTTCTGAAATCGCAAGCTCTCTCGGATCATCTCTTCTCTACTTACTGAGCTAGCCAGCACAGCAACAACCCAAGCAACAATGTCTGCAACCCAGAAATCCGCCCTTAATGTCGTATTCGGTGCCATGACCTTTGGTAAAGCAGGCGTAGAACAAGTTCGTGTTTCATCTCTTGAGACAGCCAGCAGTATTCTTGACGCCTTCCAAAAGCATGGGCACAGCGAGGTCGACACCGCGCGTGTCTATGGCCAAGGCTCCTCCGAAACTATGCTTGCTGAACTGGACTGGAAGTCTCGTGGCATTGTGATGGACACAAAATTCTATCCCACAGGAGCCGCGGCGACGGCGCCTGCCGGTTGGGACATGTCTGCGAAGCATACCCCCGAGGGTTTACGTCACAATCTTGACAAGAGTCTCAAAGCATTGGGAACCGATTCCATTGATCTTTGGTATCTCCACAGTCCAGATAGGACAACACCATACGATGTCACTATGAAGGCTGTTGACCAGCTATACCGTGAAGGGAAATTCAAAAGATTCGGCATCAGCAATTTCCAGTCATGGGAAGTCGCTCAGATCTGCGAACTCTGCATCTCTAATGGCTGGAAGAAGCCTGACGTCTACCAAGGTGTATACAACGCTTTGCATCGCTCGGTTGAGCATGAGCTCTTCCCGTGCCTGCGGAAGTACGGCATTGCCTTCTATGCCTTTAACCCACTTGCAGGAGGATACCTGACGTCTCGATATAATAGAGAAGACCAAGAAACTGAGGCTGGTTCTCGATTTGACCCAAACAAGTGGCAGGGTAAAATGTACCGAAGCCGTTACTGGCGAGATGAATACTTCGATGCTCTCGACTTGCTGCGACCAGTCGCAAAACAACAGGGGTTGACGGAAGCTGAAAGCGCTCTAAGATGGATGAATCACCACTCGCAACTCAAGCGCGAGAATGGCGATGCGATCATCATCGGAGCAAGCAGTTTGAAGCATATAGAGGAGAACATGGTAGACCTCGAGAAGGGTCCGCTCTCGGACGAGGTCGTCAATGCATTGGATCAAGGATGGGAGGGATGCAAAGGTATCTCAATCAGGTATTGGCATTAGTGTAAAACTATGAAATAGCCGTACGACATGCTTTACTTAGGGGTCAGTATGCAAAATATATAAGACAAAGACTGTTATAAGCTAAGAATGCGTATAGCTTATAAGAATTGCACTACTCTTCTGAAGTATCTTCTGTAAAGAGGTTAGTATTTGTATTATGGCAGTGTTTACAGTATCAATGTAGTCGACTATAAGTAGTCAGACATACCAATATCCTAGTCGAGACGCTAGGATTAGAGACAAAGAAATGGAATCAGAGTGCATAGTTGCACTTCATGCGACCTATGTCCATAACAATCGCCATCGTTGAGACCGAACTCCTCATCTCCAATGATATCTGATAGTTATTAAGAAGGTCTCTATGCATGATGTTATCCGCAACTTCCTAAGTTGTGTACAAGCAGCTCATGTATCTTACACAAGGCAGAACAGCCGCAACACATTGAAATAATTATGGATGACAGTTATACCAAACATTAACTCAAGAGTAGAAACATGTGATTTGTTTCATGCGTGTATGGATCGCTTTATATCGTCCGATCTATCATCGTGATGCTTCTTCTAATGCTGTCTTATTCCCTAATATCATACATTCGAACTGATACAGACCCACTTCTCTACACTCAAAATCTGCTGCAAATTTTTGGGGAGCATATCGCTCAAGGTTTCAACTAGATTGAGTTCAAGCTGGATCGCTTCGTCGTGAATGATGCTTGAGATGAAAAAGGCCCCTTGTCCCCACTAGAGTCTGCCCTGCACAATCTGTTAAAACCCAGCCACCTTCATCTGTCGACCAGATATGGTGGAACGACGCCAATAGCCTCTCAACTTGCCAAATGTTGAGTCGTGGCATCTGACTCTCAAGTTGATGATGCATCCCTCGGAGGAAAAAGTTTTTTGAGGGCGAGAGCCGAGGACTCAGAAAGCCATAAACATAGCTTCTGACACATGATAGTAATTGCCAAACCACTTGAGCTTTCAGTATTCGCCTATTATACATCATGTAAAGTTGCACGTACGTCTATAGCTTTCTGTGTCACGTACGAACAGGAAAATTTCCTTTGTAACATTTGGAATAATCGACCAGAGTGAGCCATGCGGAACATGCCAACGGCTGCAGTCGCGTAGCAGTCCAAGTGACTGATTATAAGCAGCGAAGCTTACACGTAGCTGCAAGGTTCTTGGTATCCTTAACAATGGAAGCCAGTAAATAAAATGACTCGTTTCATACGAGCAGCTTGTTGGTATTTCGGGTTGGGCTGATTACTTCTCGCAAAAGTAGCGCTGGAGACCAAAGTTTCTCAACCAAGAATCAATTCTAGAGGAGTCTCTCGCCTCAAAACTTCAATCTCTCCCTAAACCAGGCAACAGCAGCATCCTTCCCCCTGACTAGCGCTTCCCTTTCGCCCTCCTTCTGCGGATCACCCCTCGAGAAGCAAGCGTGCGCCGCACCCGGGAAATGTCTATACTCGAACGGCACCTTGACCCTCCCCCTTGCTCCACCACCCTCCTCTACGACCATTCTCTGGAATAAATATGCCTTTAGCTCTGGGTCGAACTGGTTGTCGAACTCCGGTCCTAGAACCTGCGTCGGCACAGCCACGTCGTCGATATCCTCCTTCGTCAGCCACGTTGGGTGGCCTGTCGAGATCGCATCGACCAGTCCGTCATTCCCCTTGCTCCCGAGTCTGAACACCGCCCACCCGCCAAAGCAGAAGCCGACCGCGCCGACTTTCCTGTGCTTGGCGCGCAGCTCTCGCGCGCAGGCGAATATCTCAGGCTCGCGGATGGCACGCGTGTTCCTGCCCACGAAGCCAGGCAGGTCGAACTCGTGGAACTTCTCGGCGAGGATCTTATCGACTGGCACGTCCTCACCGCCGAAGAAGTCGGGCACGTAGACCGTTGCGCCGACCTCGGCTGCGTAGTGGTCCGCCAGCAATCGCGTGTTGGGGAATTTCCAGCCGAGAAGGTCATGGATTAGTAGGATGGCTGTATCCGGGTCGTTGCCGGCTAAGTAGCAGTCGTTCGTTCCAAGTTTGGCGGTGCCGCCCGTAGGAACGCCATCCCATTTGAAACCCTTGACGCAGCAGTCTGGGACCGACATGGTGGGCGCGGTCTCGTGGTGTTCCTAAGGGTGTCTGGTCCCTCCCAAGGTAACGGTTGTTGTGGTCGACTGGCTTTGTGAGTTTTCTCAGGTATCTCAGAGTGTATTGAAATGCGTCTTTTAGGCCAGTTCAGGCAAGGTCCCTGTATCAATCACAGCTCGATCTACAATATACCAGACAATCGGTGTACCTCATGCGGCAAAAATACACCAGATGTGTAAAGGACGAATACAACACATTCGCGTCCTACTACTGGAGACCACATTACTGTCATACAGGTACCCAGCATGCTTTGAACTATATCTACAAGGATCCGACCCCAACTTTACATCAGCAGACTACCCCACCGCAGCACGAACCCCCCCCCCCCCCCCGCCCCACCCCCCCCCCCCCGGCTTAGGCATTAAGGAAAATCATGCATCGATGGGTATCTATGCACAGCAATCTGCTTGTAGCAACTTTCCCCTCCACAGAAGGAAGAGGATGTACCTCTTTAGCGCATCCTACAATACGTAGGCAGAGGGTTCACGCCCTCTGTTGCTCACCTGTCATGTAAGCTTGCTGATCGCAGTCCTGAGACGCAAATTGGATGCGACTGTGCTAGGAGATGGTTCATACCTCAGAGATCCAGCGCCAGAGCACACCGCTGTTCAAGGTTTCAGCCCTGATACTTCGCGGTTCAAAACTATATGTTGACGAGCTTTTGGCCCTCTGCGGATTTCTCACTGGAGTTGGGCTTAGAAGCGACAGCAATGCCCTTCGAAACTTGATTGGATCGCTAAGTAATGATAACAGTTGGGCTTCGGCTGCGGCCCTCTTGATTTAATATCGTCTGAGTGTCGCTTTGGTTGGAGACATCAAGTCACGCCTGTACCATGGTTCAAGTGCTTGTGCCATGCTGGCCCTGATGATCAGCAGTTCAGGTCGCCGCTTGCATTCAGCACCATCGCCATGTACGTCGGAGGTGACACGGGAACCGCAAGCGATTTATCGTTCGTCTAACGGCATTAGAAACGCTTACAGGGTCTTGTGAGCTGCCATGATAGGCTGTACGCTGATCGCGATGCGGCTGCTTCGCATATGGCTCTGGTGACGATCCAGCGCGTCAAGCGACCGATTAGCAGCTATCGAAAGGTAGTCGGCGTGCATGCTCTCTATCCATCTCACAGCTGGAGTCTATCTTGAAGTGAGAGAGATTGTATACAAGCCACGTGGCCCAAGTCGCGTGTCGCCCTGGAGGTGGGTCTGCACAGAGTTGGGAGACACCAGAGTCGATCTGTTAACATCTTCAGACCAAACTTTTCCTACCTGCCAGGGCCACAATACTGAAGCCGCCTAGAATTGGTGGTCCACGTGCAATGGACGTTGAGGTTTTTGTTCTGCGAATGTTTGCTGGGACACCTGACACGGATGCTTCCTGGCTGTGTGGAACTAGACTTGTCAGAGTGATCCTTGCTCTTATTGTGGATACATGTGGCAGGCCGTCATGTTCGTCGGGAACTTTGTGCTGAATACATGTAGTATCGTCAGCCGGGAGGGTACGCACAGTGTCACGCTTATAGTAGATGAGAGACGGTAGGGAAAGGGCGCAGTCAAGACAAGATGATGACCATCACGGTGACTACTTCAACACGAGAGGAAGGGTGAGGAGAGCAACAGCGGTTCGATAGTCGTACAAGTCGTCAAAGATGTCCTTGTTTTTTGCTTTAGTTAACTGAAATCTTTCCCTGCCTCCCTACCTCCCGGTTCTCGCTTTTCTTTTCTTAAACATTCTCTTTCTTTAGATTCAGTCTTCATCGGGAGATGGAGAGACTGGGGGTCTGACCGCACGCGCGTAGCGTACGAAGTCACATTATACGCGACCAACACACACCTATACCTGGACTGTTCACATAACAGTGCATTCCATTAAAGCCCCTCCCGCCCAGCGCAAAATTCCACCCTCCATCCCAAATCCCTTTTCCCATATCCTGTCCCCTCCATTCTCTTCCCGCTTTCCAGCATGCTTTCCTGTCGAATAGTAGGCACGCTGGAATTGTTGAGTTTAAATGATGTTCAGATGCGGACGTCGTCGCCAGAGTAGTACAGTCGCGTGAGGTATTAGCTAGAGTGATTATGCCCCAGGTTGTAGAGTGTTGAGGTAAATATCGACGGTGGAGAAAGGTTAGAGAGCAACGGCAAGAACGACAAATGAGACGCGCGTTTCTATGAGAACAATGCAGGATGGCAAAAGAAAGGGAAAGGGAAAGATGGGCCAAGCCGAACGCCTTCCGTGATGAAGCCCAGTACCGCCAGGAGCCATTTGCCACATATAACGCCTCGCATATCGAGAAAGAGAGAGATTTTTGAAACAAGACGAGGGTATCTCCATCGCGGGGTGTCAAGAGCCGTAAGTGAGAGAGGAATCCATTTCGACCAGAAAGAAGTCCTCAGGATCAGTAGACTACTGCTGATGTTGAGTCCACATCTCACGGCCCGCTAAGGGGTTCTGGTAGTCTAGAGGGCCTGTGCTGTGCGGCCTCCCTGTCGCCTGCAAACCCGGCTGATTATAATACATCTGTGCAGCATTCACCGGATACTGCTGATTTGGGTCCGGATACGAATAGTCGTTCTGTGGGGCGTGGCCGGCAGCCATACCGTTGTGTGGGGACTGCCAGCCCATCGATGCGCCAATGTGGGGGCTGTTGGTGCTGCTACCTGCCTGCTGTTGGCCATTGTTTGTCGGTGGCTCGAGGATCTGTGGGGGATTGTAGCCGCCAGAGGATGGGTTGGAGGTGAGGGACGGACGTTGAGACGCCTGCCCGTTGACGGCCTGCATGGAATACTGGGCGGGCGACGACGACCGTGAAGGTGGAGCCATCTCACCACGGAGGTGCGCAGGTACAGCAGCCATGCCGTTTTGCATCGCGCTGATGTAGTAGTCGGATTGCTGCCTCTGCATTGGCGCGACGCCATTCATGGCTGCGGCCGGTGAGACAGAGGAGGGCCTGTCAGGCTGTTGAGGCATGGCAACCTTGGTGTCCGGCCCATACCCTTCCGTCTCTTCAGAGCCACGCGACCGGCCAGGCGGCAGTGATACCCGTGAAGCCAAGACCGCTGCGGTCGCCGCCTCGGACTCTTCGATGGTGCCAGTGTGATGGTTCTGATGTCTAGTGAGGGTGGTGCGACGCGTGAAGGTCTTCTGGCAGTCGGCGTATGGGCACTTGTATGGGCGCTTGCCGGAATGGATCCTGCGATGTCTAGCGAGCGAGCTCGAGTCACTGAAAGGTTTGCTGCATCGCTCGCACATGTGTGGTTTCTCGCCAGTATGTACTCGTGAGTGGACGGTCAGGGCGGACCGCTGGATGAACTGTTTCCCACATCCTGGGTGGTCGCATACGTGTGGCCTGATGCCACTATGGATACGTTCTACGCAAGATCAGTCAGTCAGCCGGTCAGTCTAGCAGCATAGGCGACAGGGCTTGCCGTGTAGCGCCAGCGTTGAGGACCTACCATGACGAGCCAAATCGCTTCTCCTGGCAAAACCCTTGCCGCAGGTGGAACAGGCAAAGGCCTTCGGCAGCCCGCTCGTACTGCGTGCAGGCTGATCTGCTGTGCCGTCCTGCTGCATAGGTGCCTGCACGGCGCCCATCTGTGGTTGTGCATATGCCTGGTCCTGCGGCCCATTGGGGTGGTATGCTTGCTGCATCATTGGGATTCCATTCTGCTGCTGCATCTGCGAGGGTGAAGGGTAGCGCATGCCACTGGCGAGCTGGTTGGCGATCTGCTGGTATGCGACCGAGTTCTGAGGCGTCTGCGAGGAATAACGCGACGAATGATCGGACGTGTGTGGTGAGACGCCTCGCTCTGAGCCGCCTTCGGTTTTTATCCGGCCGTTGCCATTAGGCACGTAGAGGTTCTGTGAGGGATACTGCGGCGCGCCGGACATGCCGTGGGAGAGGTCATTAGGGATTGGGACGTCGTACTGCATTTTGCGCGTCGTCGCGGCTAGAGCTGGGAATTGCAAGATCAGTATGATGTAGGGAGAGAGAGAGAGAGAGAAGTCTCTGAGATGCAGCGTGGACTGAGACGTGTGCAGGAAGGTGAAGTCGCGTCGTGGATGCAAATGCTGCCCGAGTCAACCAAGCGTGTTTGCCATCACTCGGCCATCAAGGTGTGAAACGAGGGTATGGGGAGAAGGGATCACGTTTCATGCACGCGCAGACAGACAGTGAAAGCCGAAAGGTGGGTGTGGCTCCTGGATGCTTAGACCTACCCGACTCGAATGGTGAATGCCAGCAGCGTTCGACACGTGTTTCTGGTTTACCAGGCTGGTGAGAGAGCAAGTGAACTACCGGTCGCCCGTCTCTCTGTGTCCGTCCTATTTTCCCGCACTCTTTCCCTTCTCTTGTGTATTATTACAGACGACGGGTATATTAGTTGGTGATGGTGATGATGATTATAGCGAGTGCAGCACTGATGGTGATGGTGGTGGTAGAGCGCGGCGTGGGCCCTGGCTCAAGGTGCAGGTGGTCTGTTCGGAGGCGATTTGCGGGAGGTCGTGCGTCTCGAAGGTCACAGCTCCCTAAGTAACGAGCGAGCAGCTTGGTTTCCTTCCCGTCTGTCCCTTGCTTCTTTAACAACTAAAACAGTACTGACAGGAACATGTTAGAAACGACTTTGTTTCGTGGGTTTCTGCGTAGAGGCAATTGATCTGGGGGGGGAAGGGACGCCTAGGCCGTATGGGAAGGACGGGGAAGAGAAATGGGCAGCGAAGGAGAAGGGAGTGAGTGAGTGAGTGAGCGAGCGAGGGAGAGTGGAAGGGAATTCCCGCGGACGGCAAGTTCCCGCTAGATTTCAGATTGCGGTGGAAAAAGGAGGTGAAGGGGAAGTTGCAACCTTAGGTTTTCTTGTTTGGACGGGCAAAAACGCGCGTCAGGCCAGAAGGCAGACGCGAAGGGCGAGGGGCGAGGGGCGAGTACGGCGCTGCGAAACATACCCTTTCCTAGGCGGCGAGACTGGCCGCAGCCTGGCAGTGATTTGCAGCAGAGATTTATGGAGGGCTCTGCAACGCGATGCGACCGATATCAGAGGGGAGCGACTGGCTTGGTGGGTGCGTAGAAGTGCAGCTGGATGTGCTCCAACCGGCAGTGCAGCGACGGTGGACGTGATGCGCTGCGCGGCACTGCGATGTGGTGCGATGCGATGCGATGCGAATGCACTGCGCTGCGACTTTACAGTTTCGAGGGCAATGCAGGAGAACACGGTGGTCGGTGCATCCACGTACCATATCATCACCATCATCAACCAGCATTTGACGGAGTACACAAGAGGCAGGGAGCCAGGGAGGACACAGAGTGAGCGACTCTACGCTATGCCCTTTCGGGCCGGGATCCCAAGGCTGCCCTATGCCAAGCCTCTTCCCGCCGCGATCCAAATTTATCTCCCTCCTCCCTCTTTTCCCCCCCTTCACTTCCACCCTGCTGCTCCCCCATGCACCAGCTGCGCCGACTCGCCAGTGGTTTATTATTGCAATCACTGCGGCACGCCTTAGTTCGGCTGCTGTATGGACTCTGCTGACACATAACGGCTGGCGCGCTCATCTCTGCACGCTGTCGGCAGCCAGTTCACCCACCCACCCACAGTGCACTGTATACCGTATGCACGCTAGCTGCGGCCGACGGTAATCAAAATAGAGTATGGCAGCCTATCTCGATCCCAGTTCCCGTTCTGGGGACTGGTCAGCACTACGCGATCTGGCGATGCCCGCGGTCGAGCTCATGCTCCCACCTCATAGATACGCATAGCGATTGAGTAACGTAAACCCACCCATCTTTGCCCTTCCAAAACTGTACTTTGTGGTGGTGAAACGCACCCTTTTCGTTTTAGCTCAGGACATCGGCATGCGAGTGACGGGAGACGCCGATGTGCATTCTCCCGCTCAGAGAGTGCAGTGCCTACAGTACCTACAGTACCCAGCTATCGGCGGGTAAAATTCCCGAGTGGTGTGTTTACACGGCGAAACGCCCTAGTGGCCCGAAACGCGTGGGTCTGAAACGCCAGCGCCTGCGGACACACCAGACATCGCGGAGAGACAGCCAGTTCCAGCAGGCTGACACGACTCGAGCAGCGCATGTTGAAACGGAACGCTCACGGAGGGGTGGTCACAGTCTGGCCCAGCGACCATCTTCCTGAGAATACGTGACTGTGTGCGGGTGCGTGTGGGTGAATGCGCCTGCAGGTTCCAAGGCATGTCCGGCGCACAAAAGTGGCCACACCCGGTTCCTGCAGCTGTATGGGGCAGGCTCGGCGGCAGCTATGGGATGGAAGCGCGCTAGAAGCTACAGTACAGCACAGTAGAGCGTGGTGATGCAGCAGCACCAGCACCGGCCAGTTCCCCGGAGCCTGTTCCAGCGCACTGATCGTAGGGCGCAGCCAGCTCTCTCGCTTTCCCACGCGTGTCTCTCATGTTCGATATGAATCCACCGGCACGACTGCATGCATGCATACACATATACACATACATATAAACACACATGCGCGCGCTCTGCCTGTTTCGGTGTGACATCTACCTAGGTCTACCAGCTCTGCAACGTCATCAAGAGCCTACATTGGTCAGGTGGGTAGAGCGGCAACCTCCCATGGTGTGACAGGCCAGAGCGACAAGGTTCGGATTGAACTCTAAGGCCTGCTTATGCACGGGGCTTGCTATAAGACCTTGACTCAGCGGAGAACCATATAATGGCTCTCCTAGATCCTGCTTGGTTCCAAAGCGATGGGAAACGTTACACGCCATAGCGCTCGGTCAACTATAGCGTCATACGTGAGCATAAGAGGTACCAAGGTATTGAATTACTCGGTAACGTGTCGCCCAGTAACCTTGTCATCATGAGTAATAGATGCTAGGACGACTTCATATACTTCCACTGCAGTGCTTGTTCTCCTATCGCGCCGGCTTTATGTGGGACGAAGGTACAATTTCCAGGTAGTGTAGAGCATGGTAAGCAAGCGGATGGTGCCTGTCCACACCAAAGGCAGCACTCCAGGCCCAGGAGAGCAGTCATCCCAGCGCGGTAATGAGTACCTTATTCCACATGGCTCCAAAGCAGGCGACTCACATCATCGTGCGTACATCTCACCGCGAGAACGCGTGGGCAAGATGATGCCACCGCGCGCGCAGTAGTTCATGTACCTCGGCTTCTCCGTCCGCTCCTACAGGGTACTGAGCCTTGACTGGTTTGCTCACTCTCCACCCCTCACGACTCTTGTCATGGTTATAGCAAGCCGCGGGATGATCAAGCAGTAGGTGCATCTGTCACTACATACGGCACTTTGTATATACGGTCTAGTTTGGAAGCTAAACCTCAAACCTTACTACTACAACTCCTCCCGAGCTTGTGTCGAGATCCTTCATTCCCGTCAGTCTCCCCCCCCCCCCCCCCCCCCCTCCTATGCTTTAACAATGATACGGAGCGAGCTGCCAAACCCGTCTCGACCGAGTGTCGGTCTCGCGGGTCTCGCATGTCTCGTCTCGCCCTCCTTCAGGCTTGCCACTGGCCGCGTCCCGTGATGGTTAAGTGACCACGGCTAGCGTGTGACACAGAATGCGTCTGGCGAGCAGCGTGGTCAGCAACAAGATGCCCCATTCCCACCACTAGGCTCGAGGATTGCGTGTTCCGCGGCTGTCACTAATCAAAGGCCAGCTCCCTTGCGTGAGGCACAATCGCAGCGCAGTACTAGACTGGACTACTGGACCGTATGATGGCGAGAAATCCACTGACATGACATGTACACGTACGTACGTGTGCATACATGTGCGAGGAAGACAACAGAGGCTGCATAGAGCGCAGGGTTGCAGGACGGCGGTGACGGCGAGCATCGTAGCGTCTCCGAGCGGCCCTGCTTCGAATGTGGCGTCCCGCTCGCAATCCCCTGGTCCCCTGGCCTATTGCATTGCAGCCTGGTTGTGCCATGCTGCGGTCCGCTGACGGTTCTCTGCAAATCCCCAACATGTCCCAAGCTACGGTGCCAGGGAGGGAGAGCACGTTCACCAACACTCCCTACTCTCCCCCACACCCGCCATCCCTCGCCGAACCCTCCCTCAATGGAACGTACGCCACCTGAATACAGGCGTATCCCGTTCTCTTGCCGGCACGAGCCTAAGCTGCGTCTTCTGTTCGGGACGGACTCGTCCACCACTCCACGTCAGGATAGCCTACCAATGTGCGCCCAATGTTACAATTGCAACTGCGAGGAGTCCTTATGTATAAGGCTTCGAAGGTGGTCATGGTCAAACTAGGCAGTGAGGAAGCGAGGCGGGAAAGCTTTGACTCGATGCAGACCTCACCTCTGCGACGCTTCGCAGGAATTGCCTGAATCGTCTACATTGCGAAGGTATCTCGGTGGCACGCATGGTATGGATGCGACATCAGTCTCTGCAGGATCGCCCTCGTCGTCATCCCGGTTGACCATTGCGCCGACTCCCCCAGACTCAACGGGCCTTCCAGCTAAAGAGGGTCCATGCGCCAACTGCCTGGGATGCAGGCAGTCAAGTCTTCTTCAATCCGATCATCGTCAATTGGCGGGCATTGTCACTGTCACTGTCGCCGTTGATAAGAGAAAGGGTACGTGGATGGTGAAATGCATGGGTAAATACCTAGTAAGCCGTATTACTACGCTCTCACCATATGGCATCGGGAGAGTCCGCCAGAGCTCGAGATGCATGCCTCAGTCCCTCGACCCCTGGGCCGGATGCATTTACGGTTGCCGGAAAAACCCTTCGCTGCGAGCTGGGGCATTTTGTTTGCCTGTGGCATGGCGGCACTTGCATACTGATCGATCAATGGCAGTCGGACTTGCGGCGCCATTTCGCTCGTGCGTTCGCCACATTCATGGATAGTGGGAGACAAAGGAGGGAGCAATCGTATATATACATGTACTAGGATCCTCTGCGGAGTCTCGTCTCTCATGTCTCATCATTGAAAGAGAGACAAACAACACTCCAATCGCATCCCCTCTCCAGGCTGGCATTGTAAACAAGAGCCCTTCCAGCACGTTAGACACAATAGCCGAAGCCTATCGACAATATCCCAGGGTGTCCACGGCTCGGATACCCCAATGGCCAGCTTGGAGTCACTTCTAAAGTGGGCTATGTTTAGCAGATCGGTATTCCTACAGATTTTATAGTAACCTAAGCTTCTGGTATTCTTTCAAAAAGTTGATAAACAGCTTTTTGAGGCCACACTTTTTCTAATCCACATCACTTCTTCGCAAATAGGTAGGTAGACTATACTTGGTTTAACGCTTTTGGTTACATTCAAATAGTCTAAAGTACTTAGATACGTTCTAAGTCAAGTGATACATAGCCACGTCCAGGTTCATCTCTATTCCTCGTCTTTATGTATGCCTATACTTATGGCAATAGTGTCCAGATTGTTAACTGAAGTTGTGAAAGTGTACGCTGAGTATGGACCAGGGTATCCGAGCGACACCTTCCTGGAGTCTTAAAGAGCGTCACTTGGAAGGAAGATAGATAGATATCTCCTACTTTTTGTGCTGTACTGAAATGAGGACTCATACTGTGCCGACTGTATAATTTGTGAAGTATTTCGTGGGAAGACTCCCTTCACTGTCATCCAAGTCAAATTTATCATGCTCTCGTTCCGAATCCATTTTGGACGGCGAAAGTTTTGTGGGACTATATGATAGCTGAGGCTAAGGCAATAACGACATCGAATCCGAGCGCACTAGGTCTGAGAAATACGCCGAGGTGTCAAGGTCTTGGGGAGTCTTGACGTCCATGGTGGATTCTGACCCCTTGTTCGCTCCTTCTCGCTCGGGTCGGTGAGCACCGCACTGGTATACACATCCACAGTCAGCACTACTGATACCGCAAGATTCATGTCTGAGGTAGTTTCTTCAACTCATCAAGTCTCCAAGGTCTGTCGAAGCCTCTCGACTAGTTGTTTTACTGTTACTTTCGGTACCCACATTTTGGGACTCCGACGTGCCTAGAGCACTACCTGATGTACCATACGCCATCACTCCTCGAGTGTTGCCTTAAAGCTCGAGGATTGTTTGCTTGAGCACCTCCATTTCATGTGCACGTTGCCTTATGTTGCGGCCTGCGAGTATCAGTCAGTATGCTTTGATACGTGCAAGTTGCTCCGGAGGACATCTTACGATAAGCACGTTGCGCAATGCGATTCTGCAGTTTCCTCCGCTCTGCATTGTCTGACAGTTCTCTCCGAATCTTCGTCCGGCTTCACCAAATCCGTACATGCGTTGGAGATTGAGCGGCCCCGCATTATATCTGCTCTAAGTGTGGGATGCGTGTATCGACGATGCTTAGCGAATCACTGCTCTAAGTGAGAGTCGGACGCTGTTGTATTGTCTGTTATATATGTCACGTAATTCAGCGACGACACGACATTAATACAACCTTAGCCCGAGCTACAAAGTGTAGTGCACTATCAGAGCCCTACAGATAGTATCGTGTGAGGAGGGCCATGTCAGGCCAATAGAGCTGTAGGACACTTTGTGTACTGCGCAGGATGCTGCTACAAGCGAAGGATGGGATGCAGCACGACGATCTCAAGGACCTGCATAGAGTTTCGGTGTTCTCGCGCCAGCCAGATTCCTTTCGAAATAAACGTGATACCTTGAAGCAGGGTCTACGATCCTTTGAAACAACCCCATCGCCCTTCCGACTCTTAAGCTAAGCACATCGGTCTACAGCGCAGCCGTTAAATGGCTCTCCAAACAAGTATCTCGAGGGTGGAGTCAAGTCTCCGCCTTTGCCTCTGCTACAAATCCGCCCTAATCCGGTGCTCCTTCCTACTTGTGTTGGAGACTTCATTGCGCCATATGTGGGTTCAGAGTTGTTGCCATTGTACACATAGAGCACGAAAGACATACAGCGATGACTAAAAGATCTACACGCCTTCGTGACGAAAGCAGGAAGTCTGTGGATTATGCAACGTGCTTCGTCAGTTGTGTCTGAGTTGGATCTTGCATGCAATTCAATGTTACATCGAAGCGTTGTTGCCAATTTACCACCCAGAGGCTGCATAAGCAGCGTTTTACAGCACAGCTTGGTCGGCTTGACCTAATGACAACAGCCTTATCGGGGGTGGTGCAAAAGTAGGGATTTATTGTACCCTCTGGGAACTCATTACCCCACCGTCCTATCCCAAGCCATTCCCCACTGAAAGCGCTTCACGGCCTTCAAGATTCTATTAAGCCAACTTCATTCGCGAAGCAGCCGCTGTATCAGATTCCTCACGGAAGCATAATTATTCATATTATACGCCCGTTAACTAGCCTATCAGCCCCTATCGATAAAAAGTCCGTCACCTCCACTATGTGATACGGTATAGGCTCCACAACATGGAATCCAACGTAAGGCAGTAAGCGAGGATGAGGCTAGTAGGGTAATGGTTGTATGCGTAGCTCCCGCTTGATAGACTGACCAAAGAATACTACGTTGAAACTCCCAGTTCGACTGTGTACTTGATGGAATATACATACATAGAAAAAGGAAGGATTGCGTATTAAGAGCCGCATCGCTGTCTAACTGATAGGGAGTTTAGAAGGGGGCTCAAAGGAGCAGCAGGTAAGAGCTGCAATCCCGTGCCGGAACATAAGAAGTAAGTAGGACGTAACAGATGTCTCACGAGTGCAAGTATTTGTGGCTGTAATGCCTTCATGAGTCTGACGTCTTCGGGCTGTAAGTATTTGCACGTTCTGCCGGCTGCATCAGCAGTTCGTAGCAACGTGGCAAAGTAGAAGTACTGCAACCCCTGACGGTTCGAGCTCGTCGGATCTGATGACAGGCTTGGCAAACATTTGACTATGAAGAGCCGTTGGAGGACGTTCCAACATACAGTACCATCAACAGCCAAGCCAGCCATTTCAGACCGCCTGTTGTTAGATGATACGCCATCTGAACGCCATATTTGATCTCTTACCGGTCAGCCTACGTAGTCGTTGGCTCTGCCAGAATCGACTGAGTGCTAGTTAGCCTCGAATGGCAGAATGCTCCTGGCATCACAAATGTTCATTCACTACAGACGGCCGCTAATCATGCAACCAAAAAAGCTTGCCCAGCTTGAACGTACAACTACCGTAGCAGGCTTCAAGCATTGCAGCATTCATTGTGGCTGCGTACCATGCCTTTGGTAAGCCTCGTGTATGGTGGCAGTCTGCAAAGTTGATGAATATGGCCGTCTTCGTTTGGCTACGTCGTGCAGCCCTCCGATGGCCATATTTCGAGCACGCCTACTGGACCAGTTCTAGTAAACGGCTGCAGCCCGCATCAGCCTACGGCTCCATCATCTCGTCCAACCGCATCGCAATAGTCTTGTAGGAATTGCAAGATCCTTTGATGACCATCTATATAATGCACGTGCCACATGGCTGATCCAAAGAAATCTTGTGCGTCTCGCAATGGCAAAACCTGCCTGATTAATGCAACCATCGACGACATGTTGCCAGAAGTCACATGGAGCGTGTCTCGACGACGTACATCTGTCGAAGTCTGACCTTCTGCCATCTAATTACGATGTACAATTCATGTGCGCCGAGGTATCACGCCTTCTCGACGCTGGCTTCGAAAGCCGGGGCGAACCTGAGTCGTGGCGCCCGCTAAGGACCGTTGCAAGGCACGAAGGACGGCGTAGCGCGAAGGACTGTGCCGCGCGAAGGACAACTCTACGTCAGAGCCAATCCCGCCCGCGAGGGGAGACCTGGCATCTCCAGGTCATAGTTGACGCTACCATATCAAATCTTAATCTAGTCTGCGCACAGTCGTGATCGCTCTCCAAGAGTTCAGCAATGCGGACAAACCCCAGTCTGAGCCTACACTCATGTTGACTGGATTGTTCCTGTCATTGCAACCTGTCATAGTCACCTTCAAGACCCTCCTGAGGTTTTGGTAGACTTTGGAGATTAGTGTTTCTCCCAGTGTGATGAGCTAACCTGTTACCCTACGCCCTGCCTTAGCGCGTGCCAGAATATCTTGGCACTACTTTATCAATAGCCTTGTTTCCTACGTCTTTCGAGCCACTTTCTGGATCGGACGTTACGCGTTATACTAGCAATGCATTCAGTAGCGTAGAGGCAGCAAACCGAGAACGCGCCATTGCTGGAGGTTCACAACGACTCTCAGTACTCCATCCCCTCCTCACATTACGAACGCTTTTCAACAAAGGTCACATTCTTAGTTACTCTTCTCATATTTCTCACCAATTGCGCGGAACAGCTTACAGAGAGCCCTAGGACGCGCATATTGGAATCTATACTCTGTTACGAGTATTTTGAGTCGGCTGATCCCACCAAGGTAGAAGTGGGAAGAGGTACGCTTGCCCATGGCGCTCTGAACGGCGTTGCTGAGGTGTGGTGCAAGTTCGATCCCGTGCAAAGTGAGTTGGCTGCACTTGGAGGGTACCAGCAGTTCCTCGACGGTATACCAAGTCTCATCCTCAGCCTTCCATTCGGCTGGGCTGCAGACAATTTCGGCAGGAAACCCTTCCTACTTTCAGGTTTTGCTGCGTGTGTCTGCCGTTCGGCTTGGTACCTTATGATCTGTTGGACATGGCCAAATTTCAACATACGATGGACTCTCTTGTCGTGCTTCAACGGGTTCTTTGCTGGTTCAACACCGGTTCTGACCGCAATAGCATTTGCCATGGTTTCAGACGTCACTGGGCCATTAGAGCAGACGAACGTTTTCTTCCGAATTGGAGTGGTGTCGCTTGTACCATCTCTCATCATGCCGCCTCTGTCAAGTTGGACGATGCAGCACATTCCTTGGATCCCGAGCTTCGGTGGCTTTCTCTTTTTGAGCCTGGCATTCTGTGCGGTATTCTTCATTCCGGAAACACTGGCTGGCAAAGGCGGAAATTCCGACGAGAACTTGTCTACAACAAGCCATGACACAGAGCCATCTACTCATGCATCAAACCCTGATCTAGCGCTCAGTCGTACAGCGTCTTCTTCGAGATCTCGTTCCAGTGCATCTCGTGCAAGGGCGTCTATCACAAAGTACTGGGGCGTCACAGTCACAGTCCTACCCTTCCTGGAGCACCAGTTAATCAACAATACAGCGCAGCTCCAGGTACTGTTTTTGGGCAAGCGCCTCGGCCTGTCTATATCTTCTGCAACAGTCATTCTTTCACTTCGCGCGGCGTGCAACATTGTCCTGTATCTCATGATTGTCCCGTACCTTACCAGCTATATAATGAAGGTTCGGAACTGTACAAGCCAAGCGAAAGATCTATATCTTGCCCGTGCATCGTTGGCGCTACAAGCCATAGGCTGGGCATGTACAGGCGCCTCAGGAAGCATCACGACTTTCGCGTTAGGCACGGCAACGAACACGCTTGGAAGTGGGGCTTCGTTGTTCCTTCGCAGCCTCTCTAGTACATTGGTGCCAAGGAGCAAGGTTGCGTCTGTTTATAGTCTGATCAGCGCCATCGACACGGCCGGCTCTATGCTTGGGGCGCCGTTGCTTGCATCGCTGTTCGAGAAAGGTATGAAATGGAAAACATTCTGGCTTGGATTACCTTTCTACATGATTGGTCTGTTTTCTGCGATATTCTGGGTTCTGTTATATACATTCGAAGTGCCACAGTCATAGATTCACAAAATTCAAATGCCCTTCCTTCATTTTTCCGACAGAGATCTGCATCCACAATCACGTTGCCAAAAGCTATGCAAAGCCTATGGCAATCATATGTTGAAGGCGACCTGCGAACTGCCAAGGTTCTCGAAGACATCTGCAGTGGAATAGCTCGCGCTGCTGCCTTACTGTGATAGTACATAAGCGTATCACAGTGGGGACATCCAGGGACCTATGTATAGACATGCTAGGACATGCGGTAGGATAGATACCACTTCTAGTGGAGCAAGATCAGAGCCTCAGTCTCAGAGCTCTTACTATATTCTACTACACTACAACTTCTCACGCTTTCGGTGTGATGAGTTTGACTACATTCTGCTCTTTGCATAAGTTCACTGCTGCTCTCAATTCCAATCGTCTTTCTCAGGGAGTAATCGTGTAGCCCATACAACTCATACAGTCGTCTCATTTTTCCGTCTTATAAGACTACATCGTCTAAGACAAAAACTACTTCGATCGATGCCGTCATAGCGTTGTGGTATCAGTGGGTCTTTCAACACATCCACAGTCAGGGTGTAGATCTTTGTCGAGAAGCAGGACCCAGCAGCAAACTTCAACACAATGGGCTCAAAGCTCATTTTGAGACATGGTCTCGATATATGAGGACCCGCATACTATCTCCAGTTGACATAATAATGAGAGTAGATACATTCAAGCTCCGCTGGTCCGCCAGCAATAGATCCACAGGAGATCTTCAGCATCCATATTGGCAGTCAGTGAATATCACTACGCAAAAGTTATCACAGCCTGTCAACGGTCATCTGCTGTACAAAATAGAGACAGACGCGCATACAATCGACGAAAGACTTGCAGGGATTGCTCATGGGCCGAAATTCTTGTCGACACTCTTGTCAGCTGCCGCTTCTGCTCCACCTGGTCGAGGTAGAGCTGCTAAATTAGTGATCCCGCGCACTCGTGGGTACATTGTCCGATCCGACATCATATCTCTGCGCATGTTTGGGTGTCCACACGTGATACACACTACCTCTTTCGCAAAGCCTCAACAATGGTTCCTTGGAGAGAAGTTGACGGAAGCAGACATCTTCGACCTTCGAGACGTCATTGCCGCTGCAGCTGCTAGTGTTATACTCGATACCGGCAGGTCTATGTCTTACATGATGTCTGACTTGGATTCCCTTGGGTACCAGTTCCAGAATCGTCTATCATTCTCCTGGGTGTTGCAAGAACGACAGTCCAGGCAAATACTGGCTTTTGTAGGCAACTATCTCAAGTACCCAGGTCACGGAGGTACTGGAGCGAATCATGGTTCCGTCGCAAAGGCTCTAAATATCAACATGGTGATTCTTGACGCCCCTGGATGCTGGCTAGAAGATCCAAATCATGCAGAGCTACGTGAAGCCTTCCTCCCTGTTGACTTGAGCGGTGACAGTGGGCTCACGACAGAATCATCGAGGCCCTCTCCAAGTATAATGGAAAAATTGGTGGAATCGTCACCTTTCATGAATCATTATCAGCTGGTGTCGCCAGAGCAGCACAGCTGCTTTCACTACCAACAGCATCCCCAGAAGCTCTCATCATAGCTGATGACAAGTACAGGGCCAGCGTTACTGAAGGAAACTCGGAATTTCTCGCGTCCAGCGTTGATAACGCTCTTGAAATTACCAAACAACGTGATCTACAAAATCCTTTGATATTGAAGCCATGTAGGTGCGGTTGTTCCGAAGGAGTACGTAAAGTGGACAACGTTTCCGAGACCAGCTCAGCGGCACAAGATGTCAGCTCACTATTTGATTGGCATGGCGCGCAGTTTGTGGTCGAGGAATACTTCGATGGCCCAGAGGTGGATGTCAACATGATGCTTCGTGACGGAGAGCTACTACTCGTCGATATTTGGGATAATTTCCCCAAATGCGGCGAACCTGGAATGACCAACGTGGAAGGAGGCACCTTCATGGAGACGGGAATGGTCCACTCCTCAAAGCTTCCCTCATCCGAGCTAAACATGCTCAGTAGGTCTCTGCACCAGAGCCTGCTCCGACTTGGCATCGAGTCTGGCATTTTTAATTTAGAGGCCCGCGAAGGACTCTGAGATATCCTACTCGATTCATGACGGAATCATGGACCTTGACAGTGGGGTCCCCCAGCTCTGGGATAACCGCCTTCATTGCTTGGATCCACGTGTACTCGCATATGGGGGGTGCACATCTCCTGGAGATGTCTGATCAAGCCAGGCAGGAAGTTAAATACTCCGTTAGATGAGAGACGGGACGGACAGAGGATGGTGGTACACCCAGGTCTTGTCCTCGTATACGGTCCAACTCATTTTCCTAGGATAGTCTCTCTTGAAATCTAGTTACCACCACATAGATACAGAATGCTGCTTGCTTGTCCTACAAATCCTTAGCGCTGCAGGTTCAGAAAATATCAAGTCATGGAGGTTTGTAAATCAAGTGTGATATAGCCCTAATCCCAACACCTTCATAGCTGTAAAGGTCTAGAAATATATATATATATATATACCATGCTATTTAGCTCTATAATAGCTCGATTTGATTTTACAAAACTTGAAGTTTTTTTTTTTTTTTGAAACACTTTCTATCGATAGTAGTTTGATGCATTTTTAAATAGAGAACGATCAACTCTTTTAGTCTGTTGAATACTTTCCCTCAGAACTCAGCTTCCTATGAGTTGTCAGTAATTTCGAAAACGACGTTTTAAACCAGACTGCAGCGATAGGATTGAACCCCATAGGCACAACCATTTCCGCACCATTCATAAGTGCAAGTTGCACTTTCCCCTCGCGACGTTATCGCATCATACCTGCACAAACTCAAGCATCCAGTCAATGAAGTGTACATGAACTCGACATACAGAATGAGAGTCAGATCTATACATTAACTTTCCTCAACATTTCACGTCTAGAAATATTTGGACTCTATACTCTATTGCAATTAAGGGTCCCGAGGCGACTAATATATCTTACAAACACACCTCTGAAAGTCTACAATTTGCTCTTCAGAGTCTGCCACTGCTCAACTCTCCTCAAGGCCTCCTCATGATCGTTCTGCCTGCTCGTCTGAAGCGCAGCGTCTCTCGCTGCCTCATCCCCTGCACCCTCTAGATACGCTACAGTATCCCTCCACATCTCCCGCTTCAGGATCCAGTAAGTTGACTTGCCGCTGAGACCCGGGGCACCCCTCTTCACGAGCGCCAGCTCGCTTGTTAGGGCTAGAGCCTCATCGAGCCCACCAAGCCTGGTGACTAGCCCCGTCTCAAGAGCTTCTTTAGCATTGAAGCGATGTGCGAGCAGGATCAGCTTCTGGTACAGAGCCTTATTGCACTTCTCCCTGAAGACGCTTGTCATAGCTGGGCGTAGCGGCGCGCCTAAATCGAGCTCATTGAGGCAGATGAAGCCCTTGGCTGGGTTCATGATGCGGTAGTCGTGCATCATGATGAGCATCACCGCTCCAGCGAAAGCGTGCCCGTTGACGAGTGCGATGGTCGGCATTGGGTAACTGCAGTCGTCCACTATATCAGCCTTCTCCAATTCATTCCGAGACGATGTGTTGCACAACGTGTCTGGCATTGCGTCTCGTGTCGCACCGTGTTGTCTCAGAGCACTTCATGTTCTAAGGGTCAGGGTTTGGGTGAAGATGATATGGAGACCTACATCAGCAACTTCCGCCATAAAGCATAGAGGCTGTCATTCCAGAAGCCAGGTGTGGAATTGGCATGTTGGAGGTCGAGTCCATTGGAGTAGAACTTCCCTATCCCGCTCGTCGTGATGACAACACCTGGTTCATACTTGGTGGAGATGATGTCGAGCGCTAGGATCATCGCCTGGCAGAATGCCTATGGTCTATCTGTAAGCATGTCCGGTGCGTGGGTAGAAAACCTGCACAACCTACCGTAGTCAACCGGTTGTCCGGTGGGCTCGTGAAGGTTAAGAGGTAGACCTTTGGCGCCGGTTGCGTACCGACGACATTGCCGCCAGTACTGATGGGCAGGTCAAACAACACTGTGGGACTCTGAGACGACATGTTTTGACGGTAGCACTGCTAACAGTTGTGTTACAAGAAGCAGTTGTGAGACCTGGGAGCGTCACTCAGCTAATAAATGTCTGAGACATAAGCGAGGATAGATGTATCCTCGGCTTTAGACCACCGCTTACACTTTCATGTGACATCTTCAAATCTGACAGCAGCGAGATCCATCCGGCTGGCCAATCACGTGTGTTTCGCCTTATGACGCTGGTCTGCTGCGTGCTTCCTCCAGCGGAGTCTAGACTAGAATTATCTCACATGAGATAGGTCGGTTTACTCCCTGAATTTTTATTTGTCGCAGAGACATCTGTTTTAATGTGCCCCATGGCGTACAGGCAGGCCGGTGTGCCGTATACATTGCATTCAATGAGAAAGGTCTGAATCATTCAACTCCCAGAGTATTCTCTGAAGAGGATCATCTACATAGCCCTAGACAGCCGACTATCGTCATCTCGCCCAGAATCATTACTTCACCCGCTGCCACCCCGCGTGCTCAGCAGGATAAAATATCTGCCACGGCCGTCGCACGGGGGCATATAACACCTGCACTGCGCGAGAGGGCTGCGTGTTTGTGTGCCGTTGTTCCTCACATTGAGGTGTCAAGTCCAGAGACTGCCAGTCAGGACCATCATAACTCAAATTTGGCTGCAAATGGCTGGTACAGCGCCTCACTCGAACCGAAATGGAAAGCGCGCTTTGTCTGGGTCAAATGGCCAGCAGCAACCGCCAAAAATGCGCATGACGAGACAGAGGAGCAGACTACTGGCTGAAGAGGGCATTGCTGGTCCGTCGCGGAATGGTGGGAGTGGGAGCAGCCAGGTCAATGGAGATACGGTAGAGCTCGATGCGGATTGTAGCGAACTCGGATGTAGTCGCGCGCAGGAGGAGCAGATTAAAAGTCAGGGATATCACGATACCCGATCGCGGCAGATCGCGCATGATGAGCAGTTGGCGAAGAGGCTGCAGATGGAGGAGTCGCGGATGCGTGAGGACGGCGATGGGCACGATGATCTGTGCCCCATCACAGACAAGCATTTCAGGCCGTTCCCTATCATGGACCTGCCGGCAGAATTGAGGCTCAACATCTACCGATGCTGCCTAACGCGCCCGTTCGACATTATTCTCTCGCGCAACCCGCCACCACTACCTCCAAACCAGAAGCCGGTCGAGAAGGAGGTGCGTGATGCTGGCCTGGACGAGCCTTTCTACACGCCAGTGGACACCTCGGACGAGGAGGAGGACGACGAGATCATTAACCTCACAAGCACAAGAGCAAGAGCGCAAGCAGTCACATCTGCCCAGCAGAACTCGGCAGGCCGGCTCCTCAACCGGACAGTGAATCCCATATTCAATACTGTGCGCAACCTCACATCCCGCAATCCACGGCATATGGCGAGGGTGAACTTGAGGTCCTCCTCTGCGCCCCGACAGGACACGACGGGCCGCGACGCCGTACGCACTTACATCCACGCAGCCGTCGCGGCGCCCCTCCAGCCCTCCTCAGCCGCCTCGCCGCCAGACTCACCAGCATCCAGCATCAATCGCTCCTCACAACCGCTGCGGCCCCAGGACGAGGACCCCCTCCTCATCGCCCTCCTCCGAACCAGCAAGCAGATGTACAAGGAGGCGCGCAACATCCTCTACAGCGAGAACATCTTCTCCCTCGACCTGTCGACCGCGCAGCCGACGCTGAGCGCCCTGCACCAGCGCTCCCGCATGCAGATCCGCCACCTCGAGCTCACCATCCCAACCCACGGCGACATCCTCGAGCGCTTCGCCGAGGTCGTCCGACTCTCCCTGCGCTACTGCTGGGGCCTGAAGAAGTTCGTCATCCACATGCCCTTCGTCCTTCCTGGCACGGACGGCAGCGGGCAGAGCGGTAACACCACTGTCTACGCCAATGCCTTTGACATCCTCAGGTGGCTCCCGCAAGGGTGTGAGGTGGAGTTGAGAGGGAACGTGTGCGAGGAGATCGCGGCCGTGGTAGAGAAGAATGCCCGGCTGAGGAGAAGCTTGGATAAGGTATGTCCCCGTCCCGTAACCCCTCCCTTTATCGATTGAGATGGACATGAAGCGTAGGAAAAGCTTGCTGACAGGCGCGAACCAGGTCGGCTACGCCCGCCGGCAGCTCATCTCTTCTGAAGCCGAACGCGCTGCTGCGGACGGGTCTTGAAGGGTTTGCGAAGCGCTTATTAGCAAGGGGTTGTTGTGGGCGGAATTGCACGTCATATGTAAGCACGGAGAATCAGCAGGCTAGATGGGACGAGTCAACGCTACCTGGGTAATAATTCTTTCTGTTAGAATATATAGCGAAAAGGACTATTGGAATGGAGTGGTATTGGAAGGGCTCTGCTTCGACCCTTGCCGCCGTCGCTTGGATCATCCTCAAATTGTATCCTGGCAGCACTACTTGAAGCCGAACCGAGTGTGTTCACTTGCTCGGCCTCTATGCTCATCCTCTACTCCCGAGATCGCACTTGCTATCCACCCAAATGAGATTCTTTACCAAGGCAGCATCCCAACTCCATAACACACTCCGTCACACTGTATCCTGGCTGCATTTCGAATGCGACCTGCGCATTTGAAGGGGGACGTAATTGTTGCTCCCACTCAGTGTACCTCAGTAACTATGATCATCTCACCTGAGAGACTCACATGCATATCCATATTCTGCCCTCTCGCCACAGCTGGAAGTGTGTTTCAGCATTTTAATTTCGATCTGGGGCTATATTGCTATCGATAGCGACTCAAGCTGGATCTTCATGGAGCAGATGAATGTGAGAGGGACGGGAGTTGTAACAGAACACCACATTATTTCCGGGTATGCTATGTGTAGACATTCTCCTAGGCAGAAGGAGGAAGCAAAGGGTATCGCAGCTGAAAACAAGAATTTTGGCAGATTGACCCACAGACGCCGCGGACGGAGGATAGAGAAGGCAGATCGCCAGGCTTTCGCGCCGCAGTAGCATGGAGCCTATCCCCATTTCCCCAGATCGATCCCCACGAAACTCTCAAGCAGTCTCACTGCTCAGACTACCCACGACGGCCAGGTCGGGATCGCCGTTGGCAAAGTCCCAGCCCACGATGACTTTGTTCTGCGAGCAGCAGATGATGCGGCGGGCGTCGAACTGCAGCTTGAACACACGGCTGGATTCCGGGTTGGGCGCGCGATTCGGTGCTGGGGCGTGATGGTGGTGGTGATGATGGTGCGCGCCGTGGTTCTGGTTGGCTGCCGCGGCTGCATTGTGCTGTTGAAGCTGTGCGGGGGGGTTTTGCGTCGCGGCGGTAGTTGTAGGAGCAGGCTGCTGTTGCGGTTGTGGGGTAGGCGGATGGTGGGCCTGTTGCTGTGGTGGGTGCTGCTGGTGTGCTTGCTGGACTTGCTGCATCTGCGCTGCCAGGTCTAGGTTGGTCTGTAGTAGGGCGGCGGCGGCAGCGGCATAGTCGGTTGTGGCACCGGTTTGGGTGGCGTTGCTGGGTCCTGTCACTGCTGCTGTTGAGGATCCAGCGTTGCTCGTCAGTTGGTTGTGTAGTTGGACTTGATGCCTGGTTGTGGTGGTGGAAGTCTGGGTCTGCGCGGCCGTGGACCCTGACGCTTGAGCTTGCTGGCTAGCGATCAGATTGCTTGCTTGGTTTAGATGCTGTCGTGCTTGAGCCAGCAACAAGTTTCCCTGTTGTGTTAATTGTGGGGCTTGAGGGGGCTGAACTGCAGCTGCTTGCGCATTGAGGTTGGCGTAGTTTGCCGGTATGGGTAGGTTCTGTGCCCTTGCAAGAGCACGACGGGTTGGATGCTGGAGGAGATGGTTCTGGCTGAGGGAGTGGAGAGGTCTCCAATTACCGTCTCTGTCTTTACTCCAGATGATGACACGCTCATCATAACTGCCGCTGACAATGCGAGCCCACCTACTGCCTCCACCGCCCGGAGGGATCTTGGCGCCAATGCTCATCACATCTTCAGGGCGGCTTGACCCGGCATTTCGACGCTTAGGGCGGTTCATCGAGGCCATCTTGCCGCCCTGCATCATGTGCTTAAAGACAGCCTTGTCTGCCCGCAAGGCCTCTTCGCTTAGCTCTTCGTCGGTCATCAGATCCAGGTCGCCGAAGCGTGCTTGGACTGTGCGCACCAGATTGCTGTGGCCTTCGAGACATGCCACCTCGACAGCCTTTTCAGCATCGAATATGCGGACGGTGTTGTCGCTTGAGCCTGAGACGACACGGCGACCGTCAAACTGTACGCAGGCAATGCCTTTGGTATGGCCAAGAAAAGTTTTGATTGAATGGCCGGTGTGGATATCCCAGGCCTTGATGGTCCTATCGCCACTGGCGGACACAATGATGTCGTTCTGTATCTGCACTGCATTGACAGCTGCATGGTGGCCCGTCAACGAGCACAGCATAGTGTACTCCTCGATCATGGTGCTGGCTGAGGGATTGCTGGGATTGTTGAAGTTGGCCAGGGTATGCTGGGGGATGATAGGGTCATCGTTGCGGATCGCGTGTCGGTTCCAGACTTTGATCGTCTTGTCCTTGGAGCAGGTCACGATGTACCGGTCGTCGAAGCGCAGATTCAGTACAGACTCGCTGTGGGCCGCTGTCATCTTGTGCAACATCTCACCGGTGCTGAATCTCCATATGATGACCCAGGAGTCACTGCCCCCAGAGACTATCAGGTCATGCTCAGGGCGAGGGTCGAACTGCAGGCAAAGCACACTGGCACTGTGGCCTTTGAGGGGTTTGCCTCGCAGCCGGCATGTTTCAAGATCCCATTTCCTGATTGTCCTGTCTCGAGAGCCGGAGACGAGCCAATCCCCAGCGTGCTGGATTGTATACACGCACTCCTCATGCCCCTCATCCCTATGCTGAGGGTGTGGCAGGGAAAACATCTGATAGTTGCCTTTTGCCCAGTTGTCTTCGAGTCTGCGACGCTGCTTGTACAGCCACGGCCAGCTGAACTTGGGCTCTTGCCCTTGGTTCTGGAACATTGTAGGTTGGAGCTGCAGATCATCCGAGTTCAGATCCTCCACAGCCGAGTCAGCACCGGTAGAGTATCGTCTCTCCTGCATGGATTCGTCTTCTGGCGACTGCTGTCCAGACATGGTCGATGACTGCGACCGTGATTGCATGTGCACAGTACCGCCAGGCGACCTCCTCACGCTGACCTGTACGTCCTCCATCCTCTCCCCGCTTCCTGCCCGACTCCGTGGCCTACTGCCAGGTGGAGGCTGCGTCTCTGCAGCTGGTTCGCCTTCGGCAAACGCCTCCGCGCGCCCACGTTTCCTGCTTGGCCTACGCTGCAGCTCTGGAGCTGCTCCACCTTGGCTGTACTTGAATGCAGCCCTGGCCTCCATCAGACCCTTGGCCTCTGAATCGATCATCCATCCCTGTTTGGCAAAGCAATACCTCCATAGCCGTTCATCTCTTGTCCTGTCCCTCCAAGGCCGGCTGACCACGGAGGCGGTAAGGAGATCATGCGGGCTGAGGTCTGCGAGGACGAGGTAGAACAGCTCATTGGGAAGCTTCGCAACTGGGTCGAAGTAGAGGAGGTGGTCGAGCCTTGTCTTGTTGAAGGCGATGTGACTGACGGGCAGGGTCTTGCTAATGGCGTAGGCCAAGTCCCTCCGCTGATCTATCGGCAGGCCCAAGGCGGCGTCGAGTAGGTTGTCGTAGTATGAGTCCTTCTCTGTGATGTTCATGCTTGCATCACTGGCGTCGGCGTCAGAGCGGGTGTCCTCTGAATAGCCTTCGTCGAGGTGGGAGGATGAGGAGCGCATGGAGCGAGGGTGCATTATGAGGTTCCTCTGCAGGTGTTGTGGTACGGAAGGCGGATGGCTGATGGTGGCGGCAGAGGGAGGGACCATCTCTCTGGTCTGTATGAGTCCGCACCTTATGAAGGATGATTCCCCGGATGTGATGTTATGCAACACGATATTGCCAGCCTCGTGTGTTGTCGAGCGTTGCAACTGTTCGGAAAAGGGAAGGGAAGGGGAAGGGAGTCGTGATGCTGGCCGTGTCCAGCGAGCGAGTCGTCACGTGGTGTCGTGTCGTGTCGTGGATAGAGTGGTGGGAGGTTGTGCTAGGTGAGTACGTGGATCAGGTATAGAGGCATAAAGCATGGATGGCGTCGCGGCGGGTACAGGTATCCCGCTTGAGGAGTTGTCGCAAATCTCATGAAAGCACTAGTGGGACGTCCATTCCAGCAGGTGAGGCCTTGCAGAGGAAAGCGAACACCGGTCGGTACTTATGTCGACCTCGACCTCGAGGTTGGTATCTCGCGCGAGGTGCATTGGCTACACTCCCACGGAACAACACAGTCACGTCACACAGTCGCTGCAGATGGCTGATCTGATCTGACCTGGCTGCAGTGTATCTGTATCGAGTCCTCAGGCCGCAAGTGATCACGCCTTCACATGCATGGAAGCGCAGCATCGACATTTGACAAGAGGGCCAGAAAAGGCAGGTGGGCAAGCTGGCCAGACGGGACGGGAAGGGGACGGCACGGAGCGAGATGTTCTCGCCTGGACTTCTCTTGTCTCACGTGATTCGAGAAGAGGATCGGGTTTGGAGCTGGGGCTGGAGTTGGGGTTGCATGCGTAGGGAAACCTCCATCAATCAGAACGGGTGCATCTAAGCAACGGGACAACAACCCGCAGGTGCACTACAGTACACACGCATCACCCCACGCCATGTCCTGGCGGAGTCGGACCCCCAGGGCGGGTGCTCTATGCCGCTGCGACACTCCCGTAAACGCTGGAATGCAACAAATGCAAGGTCCCGGATGGGGGTGAGAGGGCGAGAGTCGCGTGCCTCTCTGTGCTATGGGACCACAGCCCTGGTAGGAGGGAGAGGAGCAGCAGAGGAGAAAGGCGACGGCGGCGGCTATCTGCAGATGGGCGAGACATGGCATCAAGTCGCTTAGCGGATGGCAAGCTTCCCACACCCTCGTAGCTGCAGCGGTGCAGTGTGAAAGTGTGAGGTGCGCATAGCACATTCTGCTGAATCGCTAGAGGCAGCGAATCGAGTTGGGGAGAGGCCTAACAGCCTAAGTAGCGACCTAGCTCGTTTCACCGCCAACGGGATCACGGGGAACGGAGCGAGACGCCGTGATTGGGCCGTCTGGCAGATCCGCCGACCGGTTGTGTCGCCCTGTTAGCGTGCGGTGGGCGGCCAGTTACCGTCACTACTGTAGCGGCTGGTCACTACTCACTGGGAGTGGCCCAGTGAGGCATGCAGATGCAGTGGGAGAAGGCACCCGGCGCCTGGTGAGGTGTAGTGCCATCCCATGCCATGCCATCCCATGCCATGCCGTACTATGCCGTGCTATACTGTACCGCGCTACACCACCGCCAGCACAGTCACCACTCCCGCTGCCTTGCCGCTTCTTTCATACGCCAGGCGGCTTGCCCTAGCGCCTACAAGGAGAACAATAGCAATGACGGAAGTCCCGAGAAGAGAGGGACCTCAGGCCCCTCCTTTCTCTCTTCCCTGTATCGCTTGTTCGGCCCGTTGCGCTTCTCCAGGGACTTCCCGACCGGGCTGAAGTCTATTCAACCACGAAATCCGCAAAAATGGGGGTCTACTTTGTTTGGACTTCTTTTCTCTTGTCTGTCCACGCCACAGGTAGCGAGTAGAAGAGAAGCCAGCGACAGGCCACGACGTTCAGAGGTTGGAGGTTGACTGATGACACACGCCGACCGGTGGATAGACTGGGGAGACGGGGCTGCCTTGCCCTCCACCCGCAGCCACTGTGCTGTGTTGTGCTGCACAGCGACTAGTCCCTTGGCCTCTAGATTCTAGCAGCCAGCATCGAGCGCCTACCACCTAGTCCACAGTAGCACGCTTCCTTACCCTACACTACCCTACACTGCACTAAACCACCCTGGCCCTGGCCCTGGCCCTGGCCCTGACCCTGGCCTGACCTGACCTGACCTGACCTGACCTTGCCTGGCCTGAGTCCCTCACCAGATCCATCCCCATGTGCCCGAGTGTGCTGCTGCTGCTGCGTCTGCATCAGCGTCTGCATCAGCGTCTGCGTCTGCGTCTGCGTCTGCGTCTGCGTCTCCCTCTGTTGCTGCTGCTGCTGCCACCACTACTACTCTATCAACGTGCTGCTGCATTGAAATTCTCCCTCTTCCGCCGCCGCCCCCTCCCCCAAGCCCTGCCGCTACCGTCCTAGATATAGACATCCACTCTACCCTGCTGCTGCTGCTGCGTCCACCGCTCTCCCTTGTCGCTGCAGTGCCTCCGCCATTGCTGCCGCCATTCCACCCCATAACCTCCGACAGCCTTGGTTTTCCCGTCTCCCATCTCACGCGCGCTGGCTGGCTGGCGGGCGGGCGATTGGCCGACAGCGCACGTCACAACCCGTTTCACTTCACCGCGCACAGTACCATATATCCCCACACCCCCCTCCCTTCTCCCAGCCTGCAGGCCTCGGTCATGCTGCACCCTTGACCGCTGCTGCGAACGAAGGTAAAAACTCAGAGGGACCTACATGGTCGGGTGAAGGATGGAAATTGCGTCGTATGGGAACCCACACCTCGCGAGAGCGTACACCTCACCGCACACCGACCAGTACAGCCTCCAGCACCAGCACCACCAGAAGCTACAGCAGCACCCTTTCCGCCGCCACCCCGTCGCCGCCCCCGCCCCCCGCCCTACTGGCGCCAGGGCGCTTCCGCCCGCGATGGTCGCCCGAGAGCACTCGCTAGCCCAGAGTCAGGGCCACACCAGCAGCAACCACTCCATGCAGAGCCAGCCTAGCAGCAGCAGCAGGAGCAGCGATGCCACCGCCGCCACCTCCGCCAGCACCCTCTTCCCACCCCCAAAGATGAGCTCCAGCGGTCTGGCCCCCACCGCCGGCGGCCCTGTCGAGGGCGAGGTCAGGGCGACGGACAACATCATGAACACCGTCGCCGACGCCTCGCAATCCCTCTACCAGATCTGCGTCACCCTCAGGCAGCGCCTGATGAGCGTCCAAGGCTTCGCGAACGCTCTGATAGACGAAGAGGAGCAGGCGGACGAGGACACGGACCCGGTCACCCTGCTCTGGCGCACCTTCCGCCGCGGCTACCCTCTGATGTTGCTCTACAACACCCTGAATCCCGACAGGCCTATCGAGGTCCCTAGAGGTGTCAAGGATGACAAGAAGGGCAAGGCCGCCACCTTCAAGTTCCTACAGGCCTGCGTCAACGACCTTAGGTTCCCACCCGAAGAGTGTTTCATCGTCACCGATCTCTACGGCGACGACACCACTGGCTTCCTCAAGGTTGCAGGTGTCGTCAACAGGGTCCTGGACATCCTCGTCCACCGTGGCCTCATCGACGACATCCTGCCCACGGCCGCAGACCTTGAGAACGGCAACGCCTCGGGCAAGCGCACACAGCGCCAACACATCGTCCACGAGCTCGTCACCACCGAACGGACGTATGTCCAGCATCTGCAGCTGCTCCTTGCCTTCAAACAGCTGGTGGAGCAGCGAGGTGTCATCCCTGGCGATGCCGTCCACAACATATTCCTCAACCTGAATGCGCTTCTCGATTTCCAGAGGCGGTTCCTGATCCGTGTGGAGCAGACCTACGACCAGCCAGAGGAGATGCAGAACTGGGGCGCGCAGTTCGTCATCTACAAGGAGGCCTTCATGGTGTACGAGCCATACATCGCCAACCAGAAGCGATGCCTGCGAATCGTCGAGGCAGAGTTCAGCAAGCTCAGAGAGGCGGGTGGAAGCCCGGAGATGAGGCAGATCTGCGAGTCATCCACCACCTTGCATGGCTTCCTCATGAAACCCTTCCAGCGGCTGTCAAAGTACCCACTGCTGCTTAGGGATCTTCTTAAGAAGGGTGATTTTGACGAGCACAGGAAGGAGGATCTGGAAAGAGGTCTCCTGGCAGCTGGGGAGATCATGATGAGGTGCAACAGTGCTGTAGAGCGCGAGGAGAAGGCCGAGGCCGTAGAGGATCTGGTCGCGCGGGTCGAGGACTGGAAAGGCCACAAGGTGGAGCAATTCGGCGAGTTACTGCTGTACGGAAACTTCACCGTCATCAAATCAGAGGCCGTTGAGCGCGGCAAAGATGGCGAGCGACAGGTTGGTCCTCATCCCTTCCATCGGTCCTCCGAGATCGAGAAAAGAGAAGGGAGTTGGAGACGGAAGAATGTGTCTTGGCCACCGTTCCTCGATAAGAGGCATGAGGCGGTGAGGAGTGCGAGATGGCTCGATGGAGATGCAGAACGGGTGAGATGTTGATGAATCGCCTTGAAGATGAGCCTGCTCATCCTTCACACTGATGCATCTTTACTCCTCACGCACTCTGCATCCACATGGCACAATTACTAGCACTCCCGTCGTGTGGCAATGCTGCTGTCTGATCCGAATATTGGCTGACAATTCACAGTATCACGTCTTCCTCTTTGAGACAATCATCTTATGCTGCAAAGATATCGATCCCAAGAACCCTAAGAACAAGCTCGCAAATAGACAACTGACCGACAAGAACGGCAAACCAAAATTACAGTTGAAAGGTAGAATCTTCATGCAGAACGTTACCGATCTCGTCAGTCTGTCTAAGCAGGGTAAGTCTTGTGTCTCGTACCTGATCGTCTTTCCGATGGGCTTTGGCTAACATAGTGTACACAGGTTCGTATACCTGCCAGATCTTCTGGAAGGGTGATCCCAGCATCGAGAATTTCATAATCCGCTTCATGAGTGAGGACCTCTTGAAGAGATGGACCACGACGATCGAGGTCCAGAGGCGCTGGTTCCGTGAGCAAGCGAGAAAGTCTAACGAGAGTAGGCATCAAGGCATTAGTGAAACCCAGTTCGAATATTTCAGGAACCAGCCAGCTCTGCAGAATCCTTACGCGCAGATTGAAGAAGACGAAGACGACGAGTTGGACACACTTGTCGGTAGCGGCCCACCCAGCTGGCAAAGTTATCCTAAGAGCGATTTCTCCCAGAGCAGGAATAACTCCAGTTCCAGCTTGCGTTCGCGAAGCACTACTGCTGAAAGCAATACTGGTCCTGCTTCTGCGACCTCAATCCGGGGTCCCACGCCCCGTTTCCCGCCAGGCAGCATGCCTGGAGTGCAAGGACCACTGACTCTGCGTACCCAGCAGCTACAGGAGGCAGCACGTTCGCCAGGTGAGCGGCCAATCGACAGCTATTTCTCGCCTGCTGGTGATTCGCCGCTCTCGAGTTCACGGACAAGCTCGAGCTCCAATCTCAATTACCCATTCCCGAGGATGGCACAGAATGGCTACTATGAGGAAGGGCATGGGACGACCAGATACACCGCTCCAGCCATGGGTCGCCCATCGCTGAACTCTCGCGAGCCTTCGACATCTGCCCCAAGAGGCTCGGGTCCCACTCGTATGCATAGTGCTCAGCAGATACCGATGAGCGCCCGCAACCGTTCGGCATCGTCACCAGACATCCACAACCGCCTGCGGATGCCTGCCGAGAGTCAGCCACCCATGCCCAACATGCCCATAACCTACCAGCAAAATCCCCACATGATCAATCGCAGCCAGAACAACAGCCCTGGCATACCGTCTAGAGGTCAGAGCAACAGCCCTCATACATTTAGGGAGCGTTCTTTCCAAAGGCAGCCGTCTGAGACCAGCCCGACCAGCACTCACACGTACGATGGCATTCCGTCTCATTTACAGTCGTCGCAGCCTACATCACGGACCATCACGCCTGTGCCAAGCCGAAACCAGACATTCTCCCCTCCACCGCCGGGAGCGTTGTCGGAGATGCAATCGACCGCGCCTCCACCACAACAACTCAAAGTCAAAGTCCATGCCCCCTCAGCGAGCCAAGTCCTCACGCTCGTCGTGCCGCTGAACATCACGTACCAATCACTAAAAGACCGGATTGACGCCAAGTTGCAGCGGAGTACCAATCTCAGCCTGGGTGACAGAGGGCTGAAGGAGAATCACGTCAAGCTGAAATACCTGGACGAGGACGACTACGTGTCGATCCATACTGATGAGGACGTGCAGACAGCGTTCGAGACCTGGCGCGAACAGAGAGGCGAAGGCATGGGTGGCATGGGTGAGATTGAGCTGTTCTGCCAACGCTGAAAAACTGTTGCCTGTCTAGGATGCACATACCCGCCGCGCCCTGGACGCGACGCTTTGGGACACGTCACTCTGATTCATGCATTTACACACATGGCATTGCAGCACGGCGGATAGAGATGCCGCGCCCCACAGCTGCCGCTGCCAACCGCATACCCTTTCTTTCACGTGCCACGATCACGTGTCTCGGTCCCAAGGAGCCTCATGAGGCGATGCATTCATCCCTACCGTCACGCCACCGCCTTCGGGTCTGCGGGACAAGCATGTTACGACGGCATATTACGTATCATCAATATCTTACAGGAGATGCATTTGGGAAGAGGTCTGACGCTGAGGCATCAAGTATTCTATATCGTTAGAGATAGATACACACACGGAGGGAGGTGCAGAGACAGAGAGATAGAGAGCGAGACTTGCAGGGAGGCAACATAGAAGAGAATCAGATCAAGAGGGAGACCTCTCCGGTGCCTCGAAGAAAGGACAAGCCTGCAGGGAACAGTTTTAGCAAACGGCAGCAGTGGCACAAATACCGAGGGCAATGAATATAGCCATGACCTTTTAATGACTTTAACGATTGAGAGTATATTGGTCTACTTCTGTTCTTTCGACGTTGAGAGCAACAAGTGGAAGGATGGATCTGTGGAAAGAATGGGGGGGGGTTTGCTTGGACGGATAGTCATAGGTCATGGCCAAAGCAGTCGTCAACCACAACCGTCCCAGAGACGATCGTGCTATGCTTTGGAGGACAGGCTTGCCGGCCTCGGTTGATAGTCTCGATGTCTCCCATAGCAAGATGGACAACAATTTGACTTGACCATTTTCAAAGCTCGGCTCTCCCCTCTTTTCTCCTCTCGTCCTCTTTCCCGGCTTCATTCTTTCCACAGCTCCACGAGCTAGTCCCTCAAGCAGGTCCTTGCTAAACACTCCTTGTGATTCCTATGGTCGACGTCCCTCCGTCTGCTGCTTGTAAGTGCAACCTGAGGGAAACCTCTAAAACCGTCAGGTGGACCTCACCACTTCTACCTTGCCACTTCTCTCCATGGTAAAGGCCAGCGACTCTGTGTCAAAGGGCAGTACTGCATATCTCCAGCCTTCATGGGAGCCCTACGTATGCACCGCCAGATACAAAGCCGTGTGCAGCCTCCTCACCCAAAGTACAGAAGTAGTCGCGCCTGCCCACCTGATGCATGCTTCCCTCCCCCTCCCCCTCCCCTCCCCTGGCTCCTTCCCTTCCTGGCGAAAGTCTTACGGGATGGCGGGCGACAAGAGGCTCGTACCGTATCATGTGCGTCAGCGGAACTCGCATGTGCACCGTGTTCGCCCACGGATCGCAGCGGTGATCGCTCAGGTCGTCGAGGGCTGACTGCTGGCGCGTCGCCTCCCTTTAAGGTTATACGCCCAGAGCTGTATGTGGGGGGAGGGTCTTGCGTAACCGTAGATCATCAAAGCCAAGCGCCTCTTATCAAATTTTTTTTCCATTCTTGATCCCCGCTCCAGACAGGCCATCTTTATGTGGTTGGGGCGAGGTCGGTGTATGCTGGCTGATATACTCTGCGACACCTCACTTTCGATATTGGGAGGGTAACCATGCTCCGCGATGAGATCCTTTTCTTTTCTTTTCTTTTTTATTCCGCTTGGGGTGTGGTTCCTGGTACAATTTGCTTGGATCTCAATAGCACCCAGACCTGCTTGGCCTATACGCGACGGCTGACTTGAGGGCTTGATAGGACGGTCGTCTGCCGAGATTTGGAAGAGGATTTCGGTATACCGCCAGGCCCTGCTCTGTCCTGCGTACGCCAGCCGTTGGTCCCCATAGCCGTCTGGGATGTTCGGTTACAAGGGGACCTGCATGTAACAGCAGCCACCCGCTATAACGCCTTTGCAGACCACATGGGCCGCTCCTGCATGCCTGCCGTCCGGTTGTCTTCTTTAGTCTGTAATGGTGAGCCTATGGGTTGCGGGTGAATGACTCGAGGTATGATGCACCCCCTCAGCTTTCTTTTCTAATCTGGTTGTCATTTCAAAGTCTAACGACGTGTGCACCCCTTCAAGAAAGAAAGAAAAAAAAAAGTCCCTCTGCTGCACGTCATTCGTGGGTGCGGTCTGGGATGCCGCTTTGCCAACAGCGGAGGAGGGTTCAGGGCATACGTGGTTGTTTGATGATTGGGATTCGTCAGAGCAACCCCGATCCTGTGCAACTACTACGATGACTGCAATTCTTCGTGCATTCTGTGTGACCAGGGGAGATTTTCGCTTTATGACGAGCCTCTGTCGGATGCCGTCTGGATGCCTTGCATCATTACTGCGCTGGGGGATTGCATTGACGGAACGTCCATGGTACAGCTCGACCTGTCGTAGGACTACGAGGCCGCGCACCTCAATAGACGGGTGTCCTTAGCCTTGCCTTGGAGATGCGCTTGAGTTGGCAGGAGAAGAAGAGCTAGATGTGAGTCCGTTGCTGGAGCTGGTCTCCTGGGTCGAAGCGCTCTCAGCTGTGCGTCGACTGGTCGTTTGCAGCCTCGATGAAGTGTCCCGACAGTCGCCTGCAGTCTCTCAGATTAGACCATCGGATCATTGTAGTAGTTTTGGAGAGGTAGGAGCCAGCACGCACCACACTTCTCATTCAGCCATTCCTGGGCAACAACGTTTGGCGGGCATCGTCTGTGAGTCTCTTGATACCGTACACCTGCTTGGCCGTTAGCATCCTGCGGTATGACCGGTAACAGCCTCGACTATCAAATCGACGAAGGATCGTCAGCTTACACCATGCCCTGACCAGATACCTCACATGGCCGCAGGAATACTCTACTTTGGTGTAGTCACACATTGCGAGTCTTCGGACCGTCTGCTTAGTGGAGGGGATTGTGCCGGGAAGGTCGAAAGGTGGGCTGCGCCGGATGGGAGATGGAAGGGGAGACCGGACGCGCTCCCTTTGTGTGATTCGAGGATCCTACTGAATTACATGTAAGGTAGGTGGGATTGCAAGAAACGAGAGACTTGTAGGGATGTACCTGAGAAGGATTGACAAATGGCCCGAACCGCGACGAAGGTTTCTATACTGCCGCAGGCAGGACATTGAAAGGTATGGGCTCGACGTGTGTGCTGCAGAGGGCAGGGAACAGGCCCTGACGGAAGATTTCCCTCTCTGAGTGTGAGTAGATGTGAAACAGTCGATGGTGGCAAGCAGTCGAGACTGCTCGCCGTCTCGACGACTTCTTACAACGGGCTACCAAAGGCTACCGGGTCTTTCCGTCACATTTGATCTCTGTAGGAGTACAGATCGACCGTAGTGTGTGGTTTGAGATTACAGTAGCGGGTAAGAGCCTATTCCAGCCCTTGGCGTGATGGTGGAGTCGAGTCGCTGGGAGCCGGCCAAAACGGTCTGATTTGCCTCATTGGCGAATGAGCAGTACGACACGCGTGCTGGGCAGGTGATTCGTGGGTGGCTATCCACTATTGAGAGCGTGAATGTCACGCTCGTGTCCCATGGACAGCAGCCTGGAAGACATGACACACTCTCTCTCCTCTCCCCCTCTCAATTGCTGCTGTCACAAGTCGATCGGGACTTCTGTCCGGGACATTGGCCAGGGAGACCTGCGTCAGCGAAACTGCCGGGGGCAACGGCAGCCTTGTCCCTTGTCCTGCGAGAAGGATGCTAGGGGTCCTATATGACGCTGTAGACTTGGCTCATGGAAGGTCGATGGGACAGGGGGGGGGGGGGGGGGGGCTCACTCCATCACAGCAGTCAGACCTGTGCGCTGCTGCTGCCGCCGCTGCTAGTCCCAATCCCTCCCCTACAGCCCTCTAGCTAGCCTGTTCTACAGTGGTGTCTTGCCGCGCCACGAGACCTTGACCGTTGCCTCTGTCCATCCTGTCGGAAGGCGGGAGCTGACTGCCGGTGGGTTCCGGGAAAACGGTTCAGACGACCGGGAACAAATGAGAATGAAGGGGAGGGAAGGAGGATGAGCCACAGGCGTTGACTAACCGGAGGTTCTTCCTTACCCGACTCGCGTTCGAGATCCGCGTCTGATGCCTTACCCAAGGCAAAGCACCACGACTTGAGCATCCCCGTGCAGTACATGCGCGCAGTCCAGGGAGGAGGGCAGGGAGCGCAGCATGTTTTGTCATGAAGTTGTCCCGCACGCTCTCGTTCCTGACTGCCAGCCCAGGGCAGGTGTAATGCTCTCCTCTAGTCTTCTCACCTGAACCGCCAGACATTGAGCACTGCACAGGTAGTTTCGCCTCCATCTGTTCGTATCGTGGATATTGTGTAGCCCTCGTTTAGGAAAGTGGGCTTGGACCTGAAGGTTTTTTTCTCTGGAGGCAGAGAGGTGAGCCTGAGGTTAGCCTGACAGACCGCCCATCCGCGAGCCGTCATGTTTCATCGCGGATCGTCTGTGCTCAGAGCGTCGAGGCGTTCAAGCCTCCAAAAGCTACCCCCCCCCCCAAAAAGCCTCACCGGCCTGGCGGTAATAAAGTGGGCAAGACGACATTCCAAAAATGTATCTCTCACTTGGAGAGGTGGGATCTAATGACTACGTCTGGAAGCATCCTGATTTGGTAATGATTGGTCTCTGTCCTCCTGCGATCACCTCTAGTTTCGATCGGTTCGGCTTCGGCACCACCACATCCTACGCGGCGCATCCTCGAGGCATTTGTCTAGGGCCGTGGAGGGAAGCGCGCCGGCGACGTGAGAGGTGGCTTTACCCGGTTATTATTTGCGCCGTGGTACGACCGCTTGTCAGGATGATCGCCCGGGAAGAACATGAGCGGAGGCCACTTCGAGACTCCCGTTCTGTCTCTCTCGTTCTGCCCTTGGTGTCCATCGTGGCGATGCGTTCGCCTCATGAGCGGTCGCTTGGCCTCGCCTTAGCGTCCTACGAGTGAGCAGTCTCTGTCATGTCCAGGGTGTAGCGAAGTGAGAGTCCCGTTTCTCCGTGAGGTATCCTCATCAGACCTAGCCACTGCAGCCGCTGCTGCCGCTCTGTGTGTGTGTAAGCGCATGTAACTGAGCTCCTCAGGATGTCGCATCGAGGGGCGAATCCTGGCTCCAGCCAGCAGAAGAGCTGGATGCTCGGGCCGTAGGATGCGGATGTGAGATTGGCAGCCAGGCCGGCGACTACGAGACGCAGCCAAGACAGGGGGATCCTCTAAGCGTCGCATTCATGGGCTGACCGTCGACGACGATAGAAGACGACGGGGACGGTGCCTCTTGATGAGGGATATTTCTGCGTTGGGCGTATCCCACCTGCTGCCAGCATTAGCCCATAGTGCCTGCCTACCTCACTGAAACGCCGACATCTCATGACCGCATAAATAGTTGGGAAAAACTGACAGAAAGGGACGAGGACAAGGATGGAATTGCGCTCAGTGGGACGGAAGTAAACAGCAGCTGCATTGTCGGAAAGCGCCCAATAAAAACGAATTCCCCCAAAAATATCAAAATCACTCAAACACCGCTGAGATTCACCGGTACGCCATCGCTCTACATGAGTCTATGTCCAATCGCACAATTACCTCAGTATCGGGTATATCCCACGCCACCGCAGCATGGAGCGTCATGCCGTGCGTAGCTCTCCTTCCTCTTCTTCTTCTTCTTCTTCTTCTTCTTCCTCTTCTTCCTCTAAAGACAAAGCCATACCTCTTCAATGTTCTTCTCCCAGCTCCTCAGGGTCTAACCACCCACGGCACATCTCCACAGCTCTTGCCCACTTCTTGAACATCTTTGTAGACTCCTCCTTCGAGATATCCGGTGTGAACTTCTTGCGGTCTTTCTGGTTGATTGCCTTCAGCTCGTCGAACTCCCTCCAGATGTCGATGGCAAAGCCGGCAGCGATCGCAGCGCCAAGGGCGGTACTCTCGCGCATCGAAGGCCGGTCGACAGTGATGCCGATGATGTTGGCCTGCGTCTGCATGGCGAGGTTGCTGTTGCTCATGCCGCCGTCGACCGCCATCTCGGCGAGTTTGTGGCCCGAATCTTTCTCCATGGCGTCGAGGATGGCCTTGGTCTGGAAGCAGGTCGCCTCGAGCGTCGCACGTGCGATGTGGCCCCGCTGGGTGTGCTGGGTGATGCCGAAGATGGTGCCCTTGGCATCGTCGATCCAGTAAGGCGCGAACAGTCCGGAAAAGGCAGTGACGAAGACGCAGCCGCCGTTGTCATCCACAGACGCGGCCAGGTCGGAGATCTTGTGCGAATGGGTGATGAAACCCATGTTGTTCATCAGGAACTTGACACCGGATCCAGCCACCGCAATGGAGCCCTCCAACGCATACACAGGCTTGCGGTGGCGGCCAAAGTCGTATGCCACGGTGGCCAAGAGGCCGTGTGTGCTCACAACCGGCTTCTCGCCGACGTTGTACAAGAGGAAACACCCGGTGCCGTAGGTATTCTTGGCGCTGCCTGGAGTGAAGCCCTGCTGGCCCACCAGAGCTGCCGACTGGTCACCCAAACATCCAGCGATCTTGATTCCCTGCAGAGGTCCACTGGCCATCTGCCCGTAGGAGGTGGCGCAGGACGAGGGCACAATCCTCGGCAGGGCGATCTTGTGGGGATCGAGGCCGAAGAAGTCCAGTAGCTTGTCGTCGTATTTGAGAGTGTGTAGGTTTGCAAACATGGTACGCGAGGCGTTCGTGCTGTCAGTGACAAAATACCTGCGGTTTTTGCCGTTCAGATGGTACAGCAACCAGGTGTCGACCGTGCCGAAAGCAAGGCGGCCGGCCTCGTAGGCCTCGCTGACCTCTGGGACATTGCGGATAAGCCACACGAGCTTGACGGAGGATGAGTAGGTCGAAAGAGGCAGACCAGTCAGCTCCTGCACGTTTATACCCGAATCCTTCTCCTTCTCCTTCAGCTCACGGACCAATGCCTTTGTACGGGTGTCTGGCCAGGTGATGGCAGGGTGGAGAGCTTCACCGGTCTCGATATCCCACACAAGCGTGGTCTCTCGCTGGTTTGTCAGACCGATGACCTTGATATCGCTGACGTCGTGCCCGAGGGTCTGGAAGGTGGACGTGGCGGTGTTGACGACTATCTCGACACTGGCCACCAGCTCCTCCGGATCGTGCTCGTGCCATCCGGATTGCGGATAGTACTGCTTGAACTCATGCTGATGGCTGGCGACTGGCTGGCCGACACCGTCGAAGATGATGAATCTGGTACTTGTCGTTCCCTGGTCAATCGCTCCGATGAAGAACTTCTGGAGCACGTTCTCCTTTGAAGTCGAGAACCGCTGAATGCCAGGTCGTTCGGTCTTTAGGCCGTTTGAGTGTATCTTGTCCTGCCTCGCGTCTTCCTCAGGTTGCTGCTTTGCAACCTCGATCGTACCCGCGCCCGCATCTTTCATGATGCTGTGGATGTCGCTGGACGCCGCCGCAGGCGGGTTGCTTGCGTTGACACTCATGATGACGTCTAGATTAGGTTCAATTCTATGTGTGTACGTGTATATAATGTATATGGGTGTGCGTCACGCGGAACCCCAATGTCAAGCCAATGCGCTTGGATTGGCTATCTGCAGCTCGGTTGCAGCGATCAGGCCAATGCTGAGCAGATTGCAAACGTGTATATTATTGAGGAAGCTGGTGTAGAGACAGAGCAGTGAGAGAAGAGTTGAGAGAGAAAGGAAAAGAGAGAGAGAGAGAGAGTGGAAGCAAGAAAAAGTTGACGATGGAGACGATGTTGAGGATTGAAAAGGAAGAGGGCCTGCGAGGGTACTCACCAGCGCCACCCAGACCCTACCTGTTCATCACACATGGAGAGAGAGAGAGAGAGGGACACAGAGACAGGTATGGGCGAGGCCATGTCATAGCCCGCGCGCGCATGCTGGCACACCCAAGAGAAGGGACAGACTGCCACCGAGGACCAGAGGGCAGGGAGAGAGAAAAAAAAACAGAGTTCCACCCTGCTTCTGCACGCACGCGTGACACATCCTCCGGCCCAGCTAGTTTGGAAAATAAAGGTGCAGACAGCACTGCTGCGCGCAAGGACCCAAGTAACAGTTGGCGACAGGCATCCTCACTCCGTGGGAGCCCAGGCGGCTGATCTCGCAACGGCAGCGCAGCGCATCGCATCGCATCGCATCGCATGGCGTTGCGTAGCACAGCATAGCATGGTATGGCATAGCACGTCCACCCGCATACGGGCAGACAAGCAGCCAGATGGAATGGGAGGCTCACGCTTGCGGCGAGCAGTGACGGATGTCTCCTTGGCTACACCCAGTCTCTCTCTCTCTGTCTCTCTCTCTCTCTCTGTCTCTCTCTCTGTCTCTCTCTCTCTCTCTGTCTCTCTCTCTGTCTCTCTCTCTCTCTCTCTCTCTCTCTCTCTCTCTCTCTCTGTCTCTCTCTCTCTCTCTGTCTCTCTCTCTGTCTCTCTCTCTCTCTCTCTCTCTCTCTCTATCTAGCTAGGTGATGATGGAGCCCACCCCCAAGACCAGTCCAAGTCCAAGCCCAAGTCCAAGACCATGGCCTCTCACCACACTCACGGGGAGCACAGCATAACGCACAATCACAAGCGGAGGCAGAGACAGAGAGGCAGAGGCGGAAGCAAGAAAGTGACAGAGGAATTCCCCACCCCACTCCACCCCACCCCACCCCACCCCACCACCGTGCGCCGCAATCGCCGCCGCCGCCCTTCGGCCCAAGCAACAGCAAAACGGACCCGCTGTTTAAGCAATTCTTCCCTGGCTTACAACCCAACTCTACTCCCGGCCCATATGGTGTGTGGTGTATTGGGGGGAGGGAGGGGGGACGTCGGGTGTTGGACGGAACTAATGTCTGCACTGTCTAAGCCGCTAAACAGCAAGGAAGCACGAGGGCTCTTGTAGTTGTCCAAGGCCCCCCCCCCCATCATCCAGTAGCATAGCAGTAGTAGCGGTGGCACAGAGAGACAGAGAGAGCAGAGAGCGGGTATGGGATATGCAATGCCAGGAAGATAGTCAGACACACAGGACAGGGCAGGACTCTCTCCTCCCCGCCCCTCGCCCGCCGCATCTCCAGGCGCTATTCCTCCCCCCTTGCCATGTCCACAGTAGAGCAGGCGATCCGTAATCCCATTTGTTCTTGTTATTCCCTTAACCTTACCACCTGCGGCTTGGCTGTCTACGCGGCTCGCCCTGGTCGCCGGGCTCCACTGGATGATGCGGACGCAGATCACCTACCCTTCTCACGCGCGCACACTCTCTCTCACACACGCATCACCCTACGCTCTACCGACACCACCCCCCCCCCTCTCAGCCTCTGCGCCTCGACGCCTGCCGATCACTCTGGCTCGTTGATGCGTGCGTCAACCCTCGTCAACCTTCACCCGTTCACGTAACTGTGGCATCAAACATGTCACGGCCTACGTATCAGCGACATAATGCAGCCCTCCGATGCAGGTACGGTGATCAGCCAAGGTCAGTACCTGGGTATCTGATCGAATGCCCATCTGCTGTTTCCTGGCCTGTCTTCCCATTGGCCTTCGCTGTTTCTTGCCTGTCGGTTACCTGTCGGAATCTCTTGCATGTGTAGTACTGTGCAGCAGCAGCAGAAATGCTGGTGGTGGTGGTGGTGGTGGTGGTGGTGACGGTGATGATGTTGAGGCATCACGCATGGAGAGATCCGTCTCGGAGCGGAAGTGATCCGCAATACATCACTCGGACTTCCTCTCCCTCACTCCCACCCACCCGGGACCCTTTGTCCTCCTTCTGTCGGTCGGTGACTGTCGTCCGGCTTACCTGCCTGGGACAGTGGGATGATCATGTATGTGTGCGTTGCGCGTGTCGAGAGCAGCAACGTCCATCGTGGATATTACATGCGTGCCGCTCCCATGCAGATGCGTGCGTAGGTGCGGCCCTAGCGGTGCGTAATGTGTGCGGTGTGTGCGGTGGCCTGCCCTCCCTTTTTCTCCCTCTCTTCCTACAGACTGTACATAAGATGCACAAGCGGCTACTGCGTCTACATGCGTGCGTGCGTGAGTGCGTGCGTCCACATGCGTGCGTGCGTGAGTGCGTGCGTGTTCGTTCCGTCCCTGCTGCTGCTACTGCTCCTGCTGCCGTGAGATTGTTCCTCTTCTCCATCGCACTTTTCCCTCTGGCGGATCTCCGGGGACGGATGAGATGGAGGTGGGGCCCAATCCAGCAGGGCGGCCACCCGTGAGCCGAACAACTCTATCGAGACGAGATGGATGAAAGCGTTTTGGACAAGGTAAACAAGAAAGCCAAAGCCAAAAACTAAAACTACAAGGGGTCACGAGGCCTGTGTCGCGAGAAGTGTCTGATAACACGACGGACCCGCCTTGCCCCTCTCCTTGTGCTTTCGCTTTACCCACACGCTGGTGCCACGGCGTGGTGTTGGGACTCCGGAGCATGAGGAGGAGCGGTAGCAGCAGCAGCAGCAGCACCAGGAGAGCGAGAGGATGAAGTCTGGAGGGCATTTCGCGGAGACCGTGCATCACCCAAATGCGCCTCTGGCTTCTGTCTGGTCAGCAGGCGAGCTAGGCACGGTTCGACTTGTCACTGCCACTTATCCCTGGTAGGGATTGGCTATGTAGTTTGCCCTGTGTGTATACGTATACGTACATACATGCACGGCACGGATGGTCTGCCGTCGTACAGATAGTGGCATCTACCGGTTCGTTGGGGCAGATGCGCGTCTCTATATCGGGACTTGACTTGCACATATGAAGTGGTAGCTTACAGGACTGCACAGAGAATTCCTCTAGTGAAACAACTTTGGGCCTCTCCGCCACCCCGCCCTTTTCCCTCTCCCTTCACGCACGTACACGCGCACACACGCGCACACACACGTACATATATGAAAAGGCGCGCGTGCATTGATTTTCTGACCCCAGGATTGCACATGTGGGTTCGAATGTACGAGCTGGTGAGCCTACTCTTCCTCCTCTTCCTCTTCAGCCAGAGATTTCCTCTTGGCCTCCTCCTCCTCCTCTAGGCTGGCCAGCTGGGATTCTCTCAGAGCCCTGATTCTGTCTGCTGGGCCTGGCAATTGGCCGATCCTGTCGGCAATCTGGCCTCTGCCGATGAGCGAGGCCACGATGGAGCCGCCGACGATGAAGGTGAGCACGAAACGGTAGACGCCGTACCAGCTTGGGCACCAGCCACGCTTGGTGGCACGGGAATCTGCGTAGTAGAGGAAGTTGAAGGCAAGGAACTGAGTAATCAGGGCGTATTCAACCGGTAGCAGGACGGTAGGCCAGGCGATGGCTGGTGCAACCACACCAATCGCGTAGCGCTTGTAGCCCTGGTAGCCACCGTAGCCAGCAAATTCAAGGCCCCAGTGGATGGCACCGAGGAAGGAGATGATCTGTTCGAGCGGGTTTAGTTTTCACGCCGTCAGCGCGTCAATCGGCTCAAGGCTCGTCGGGACTTACCGTGGCACCGTATCCGACCTGGAGAGGCTCGAGGATGTGGAGCAGCAGCTCGGCAGTCTTCTCCGAAAGCAAGAAGCCAGCACCGTGCAGGGTCGTATGGTTGATCTCCCACGCGCAGTAGACGGTGCTGAGCGAAGTCGCCAGGTATGGGAGCACACCAGCCATGCCGATATAGTATGCTTCCTTTGGCACGTCCTGCAAGCTGAAGGTGTCGCGGATGGTTTGCTGTGGTTCATTTGTTAGCAATACGTACTCTCCCATTGGTGCTGCTGCGGGCCAATGGCTCTCGGAAGCTGTCCACGGCCGCTGCACCCTGCCCTGGCATTCCTGCCATTGGACTGCGTCATGCTCACCAGGTCGTGTTTGATGCCCGCCATCATGTCCACATCCTTCTCCTCGTTCTCGACGCCAACCTCGCTAGTGATTGGGTGGGTGCTGCTGGAGGTCGAGACGAGCTCTGGGTGCGGCTTGAGCGTCTTCTCCGACGCCTTGTGCTCGGCTTCCAGGTTGATCTGGTCGACCTCCTTCCTCGCATCGGCGAAGGCGCGCAGCTGCTGCTGCAGCATCAATGGCCTGGCGGCAGCAACGGCAGCAGGCCTACGTAAGGCATGGGTGGCGAGCTGGGAGCGAGCGGAGGCCTTGAGGGTGACGGAGGAGGTAGCGTTGAGGGAGCGGAACAGCTGTCGGGAGGCGCCGGAGCGCAACATGGTGGCCGCCATTGCCTTTCAGTATGTCTATGTCGCAGGCAATCAGAGGTCAAATCGACCTAGGGGAAGCTGAAGCACAATGGGTGGGTGGGTGGAGTGGAGATTTCGGTGCCGTGTGGACAGGTTATCGTCAGGTACAGCTTCGAGCTGGCTGGGTGAGCTTAGGTTTGCACGTAGCGGGAGATGATGCCAAGCCCTGGGAAAACGCTCGAGCTCCTGAGCTTTGCCTGAGGCAGAAATCTGTTCATCCCGCAAAAAGATGTTGTGTGTACGTTACTGCTATGTGTCCAGGGAAGGGTCACGATATCGGGAGCCCCGTGGGATGACAGACCTTGAAGTTTGCCGTTGACGTTGCATACGATGCAACCGCTAGAGATTCGGCTTCCCAGCTGTCCTTGATACTCGCACAAGGACCCGAACATCTTCGATGCGGTATCGATTCTGCCTTAGGCCATCACACACACACACACACACTTATTCTAGATACCTTGCAGCCCCGCCCGTCCACACGCCAGCGCCAGGCATCAAGTTGCTCGCATCGTGCGTCATCAGGTGTCGATACACCTAAGGTTGTTGCAGCGTGTCGATTTCACTCGCGTTTACTTCGTCCACGTGCCGTAAAGTATCTTGCCAGCAAAGCAGGCTTGTTTCGTTCTCTACATTGTCCTTGATTCTTGTTTCGCATCATCGTATGCACTGGGTTCGCTTCTCGCCACCGGAAGGCCAATCGACTCAGCAGCTTACCTTCTTCCTGTTGCATATCAACTCACGAAGCTGGCCCTCGCCTGCTGCCTGAACGTACCCTCCGTGCCACACAGCTTCGCCAAGGCCACATCTCTTGGATATTGACTTCACGAGCCCCCAACATGATAGGAGACCCTGAGACTGTAATCATTTGAGACTGTAAAAGATCAACTGGCAATCTCGAAAGGAACTTTCTTTCCGATCCCAAGCAGTCCCAAGCCCGGGTGACGGCCTCCCACCGCCACCATGTTGGAGGGACTGGTTGCAAACCTCCTCAATCGGTTCCTGGGCATGTATGTCCGGAACTTCGATCCAAAGCAGTTGAACGTAGGCATCTGGTCTGGAGATGTCAAGCTGCGCAACCTCGAGCTGCGTAGGGAGGCACTGGATCAGTTTCACCTGCCGCTGAATGTCGTGGAGGGTCACATTAGCCTGCTTGTGTTGAAGATACCGTGGAGCAACCTGAGGGGAAAGCCAGTGCAGATCGACGTCGAGGACATCTTCCTGCTAGCTGCGCCACGTGAGGACCAAGAGTATGATGCAGAGGAAGAGGAGAGGAGGTCACATGCGGTCAAGATGGAGAAGCTGGACTCGGCAGAGCTACTGAAAGAGAGGAACGTCGAGGGTTTGTCGCAGGAGGAGCAGCAGAAAAGCCAGTCCTTCACTGCCGCCCTCACAACAACCATCATCGACAACGTCCAGATACGAGTGAAGAATGTACACATCCGTTACGAGGATGCACTCTCAGACCCTGGACACCCCTTCGCTGCAGGCTTGACTCTGCAAGAGCTGAGTGCCATCAGTACCGACGAGAACTGGAGACCAACTTTCATCCAAAGCACGAGTGGGACCACCCACAAGCTTGCTACCCTTGGTAGTCTTGCGGTTTATTGGGACACTGACACAGAGCTACTCGGCACAGGTTCTGGCCAGCAGAGCGCAGCAGAGCAGGGCATAGATCATGACGAGATCATGACCAAGTTCCGCGATATGATAGTCAAAGGTGACAGTCCAGCTGTAGACGAGCACCAGTTCATCTTGAAGCCCGTATCCGGGCGAGCAGGTCTCGAAATGGACAAGACCGGCAAGGCCGACAGGCCGAAGATGAAGGCTCGCTTGCGGTTCAACGAGCTTGGATTCGTCCTGGATGAAAACCAGTACCGTGATGCTTTGATGCTGGTCGACCTGTTCCACTATTTCATCCGGCACCAGGAGTACCGGAAACTCCAGCCAACCAAACCGCCGAAAGAGGATCCTAAAGCTTGGCTTCAATTCGCCGGCAAGGCTGTACTTGATCGAATCCACGACAAGAACAAACGGTGGTCATGGGCTTACTTCGCTGAGCGAAGAGATGACCGCAAGAAGTACATCGCTATATTCAAAAAGAAGAAGAGGGAGGAGAAATTGACGCCAGAAGAAGCGAAAGATCTCGATGATCTTGAACACAAGCTTACATATGAGGACCTCCGGTTCTGGCGATCGCTCGCACGTAACCAGCTGCGCAAGGAAGAAGTTGGTGTCAAGAAGGAGCCTCAGAAACAGACATGGGGATCTTGGATCTGGGGCGGTGGTTCCAAACAGGAGGAGCATACAGATGACAACAGCCAGATGAGTGAACAACAGCGGCAGGAATTGTACGCAGCAATCGATTTTGATGAGAAGCAGAAACTCTCAGAGGCTGTCGATATGCCAAAGGAATACGTCAAGATGCAGGTTGATATGGATCTGACGACTGGAAGCTTCACTTTGCGGAGGGATCCGCACGGGAAGAAGACCGACATGTTGCGGCTGCTCTTCGATAATTTCTCGACGAAACTTTTGCAAAGGACAGACTCCATGTTGGTCAACTTGAGCCTCGGAGGTATGCGTCTCTACGACGGCAGCACTGAAGGTAATCTTTTCGAACAGATGCTACGTGTCAAGGACGCGTCACCTATACCGGACGATCAGCGCTTCCAGGAGCTTGGTGAAGATGACGTTGCCGACCAGGAGGGTAGCGAGTCTGATGAAGAACAGGAAGATCCATTCTTCAGTATGGCGTTCGAGAACAACCCTCTGGATGGTAGAGCGGACACGGCCCTGACGGTCAAGTTGAGGGCTATGGAAATCATCTACAACCCCAATTTCATCGTCCAGGTCACCAAGTTCTTCAAACCTCCGGAGAAGCACATGGAAGCCATTGGCGCACTCATGGAGACGGCAGGTACCACTGTAGAGGGACTTCGGCAGCAGACTCGAGCTGGCCTCGAGTACGCACTGCAAGAGCACAAGACCATCGATGTTCAGCTTGACCTGCAAGCACCATTGATAGTGGTACCGGACTCAGTCACCCAGAAAAGTACAATCTGTCTGATCCTTGATGCTGGTCATGCCAGCGTCAGGAGCGACCTCATCGACAAAACGACGTTGGCAGACATCCAGAACAAGCAGAAGCAGCAGTACACTGATCAAGACTTTCAGCATCTGGAATCCTTGATGTACGACAAGTTTATCCTGAAGCTTGAATCAACCCAGGTCTTGATCGGAAGCACTGTTGATGACACGAGAAAAGCGCTTGAAGACGAAGATGGCACGCACAACTTTCATATCATTGACCGCATCAACATGGACTTCACCATCTCAACCTGCATCGTCCCCAAAGCCACCGAACTTACCAAATTCCGTATCGAGGGACACCTGCCGCACTTACACGCGAAGATCTCAGATGCAAAGTACAAAGCGCTCATGAAGTTGCTTGATTTTGCCATTCCCAAGACAGACGAGCCAAGCACAGACAAGGAGAAGCCACCACCAAACAAGAGTCAGGGCAAGGACCGCCTTGCCGAACCTGCCGATAGCCAAGGTAGACCGAGAAGCAAGTCCTTCCAATTCGCAGCGCAACAGCATGAGCTCGTTATGGAAGACGATGATGACGAGCACAAGAAACCCTCGGATGGGACATTCCACCAACCAGAGCAACAAAAGACTAAGAAGGAGCAAACCGTCAATCCTGGCCAACGCAACTTTGAGTTCAAATTCATCGTAGACAAACTACAAGGATCCCTTTTCAAGGCAGATCCGCAGGGTGAGAAGCCTGACCAGCTTTTGGTGGGTTTGGTGGTTGAGACCTTCTATCTTGAATTCTATCAGAGGGCCTATGATATGGTTGCTGATGTCAAGCTCCGGAAACTAGCTGTGGAAGATCACGTTGAGCAGTCCCCAGCACCAGACTTCAAGAACCTCGTCTCCAGTGAGGATCTCCTCACTAACAAGGAGGAAGACTTGCTGAGGATCCATTTCTTCAAGATCAATAAAGAGCATCCTGATTTCATTAGCAAACATGAAGGCATAGCCACAAACCTGGACGTAGCGCTGTCAACCATCAACTTGATGGTCACGCGAAAGACCTTGCTTGTACTTCTCGACTTCGTCATGACAACATTCACGGGCGGCGACAGCAGCCCGTCATCGGAGTCATCACCACCGCCTCAGCAGAGTGATGTAGGAAAAGAAGTCGACAGGGCACCAGCGCCATCCGCTGAGTCAGACAAGATCCGCATTCGAGCTGAACTGAAACGCGTTGCTGTCATTCTCAACAATGACGGTATCAGACTTGCTACGCTGAGTCTAACCTCGGCCGAAGTGGGTGTCTTCTTGATGGGCAAGACTATGCGTGTTGGCGCCAAACTCGGCAACCTTAATCTTGTCGACGACGTCAACCAAGGAGTTTCGGAGCAATCTTCACTCAGACAACTGATCGCCATTGAAGGTGACGACCTCGCAGACTTCCGATATGAGACCTTCGATACTGAGTCCGAGGCATACCCCGGCCACGACACATCGATCTTCTTACGCGCTGGCTCACTCAGAGTCAATTTTGTCACTGAGCCTTTCCGTAAGATTATGGAGTTTGGCGTCAAATTTGGCAAAATGCAGGCGATATTCAACGCTGCACGACAAGCTGCAGCCAACCAGGCTAGCAAGGTACAAGAATCAGCGAGTAAGATGCATTTCGACATCAAGATCAAGACTCCCATTGTTTCTTTCCCTAGAATGGTGATCACTGACAATCCTGAACGAGATTTGATGACTGCCTATCTGGGCGAAATCTACGCGAGCAACCGGTTCCTGCAGCTGGATGATGCGAAAGACGCTTCGACTGCCAACAAGTTGTCCGCAGGGATTCACAACATCAAGCTCACATCTAAGTTCCACTACTCTGAGGAGGGAGCAGAAGAACTTGAGCTGATTGACAAGGTGGATCTGGACTTTAACATAACACAGGTCGAGCACAAGTCCGGATCCAAACGTCCGGACACCGAGATCGAAGGAGCAATGAGCAACATCAATCTAAAAATCACTGAAGCGCAGCTCAAGTTCGTCATGGAGCTCACGCGGTCGATTCCTTCTGCATTCGCGTTGGAATCTGATGAAGAAGTGACCGAAGAGGTCGAGGAGGAGCTACCTGAATCGGTTATAGAGCCCGCCAAAGACGTTCAGAACGGGCAAAAGTCACCTACCGCATCGGAGAAAACACAGCATATCACTAACCAGCGGCCTGAGCTTGGCAGCGACGGTGAAACATGGACGAACCTGGACCTCGTGTTCAAAGTTGGCGCAATTGGACTGGAGCTCATATCGGGCACCGCCACTGAGCCGATCAAGGATCTCGAGGCCAAGAGCTTATCGAAGTTTTCGTTGAACGAGACGAATGTGAAACTACGCATGCTCAGCGACGGCGCGCTTGAAAGCGAGTTACTTGTGCAGTCGTTTACAATCACCGATACAAGGACCCGCGAGAAGAACAAATTCAGGAAGATCATGTCACTCATCAATACTGATGTCAAGCAACAGTTTATGGCTAGCGTTTCGATCAGTGGCGGTAACGACAAGCATCTCATTGCTCTGCTTACGATCGATAGTCCTCGTGTGATTCTTGCACTTGACTACCTCTTTGCTGTCTCAAGCTTCGTCAACTCGGGGTTGGCAAGCGATGAGCCACTCGTGATCGAAGATGAGAGTGAGAACGCCACGCCTGAGGATACAGACGATGGCACGTCTACATTCTCTCAGCTGAGCGAACAGCAGAGTTTGGCAAAGACTGCATCAGATAACAGTGACCCCAACGGTGGTGGCATGAAGATTTCCTATCGTGTGAATCTTGTAGATGCCCAAGTCGTGCTCATTGCGAATCCATCCATCGGCAACTCTGAAGCAATCGTATTAGGCACGAAGCAAGTCCTGGTCTCACAACAGAATGCGATGACGCTTCAAGTCGAAAAGATCGGGATGTTCCTTTGCCGCATGGACAAGTTCGAGGATACCAGACTGCGCATACTAGATGACTTTAGCATTCAAACCTCACTTGACATGCGGTCCCAGGGTAAGCAGTCCTCGCTGACAAGCATTCAAGTTGATATCGAGCCGCTGGTGTTGCGGTTATCACTGCGCGATATCCTGCTTGCGATGCAGATCGTGAACAAAGCATCTGCAATGTCCTCGGAACAGGACCAAAAGATGGCTTCTGAGGAGCCGAAGAAACTTCAACAAGTCAAAGCTACATCACAGAAGGGCAAATCAACAAAGTCCGCAAGAGGAACGTCTTACAAACCTCAGGCGAAGACAATTAGCACGAAGCGCACAACGCAGCAGATAGAAGAGCCTAAGGCACCGCAAGGTTCGGCGGTCTTGAAACGTGAGGAAATGAAGCTTTCCATGGAAGGCATTCGCGTGGTGTTGATCGGAGATCTACACGAACTGCCCTTCTTGGACTGGAGTGTGAAGGCCTTTGATGTGGACGTCAGGGATTGGACCGGGAACATGACTGCTGACACTGGATTTGATACTTACATCAACATCTACAACTTTTCCAAGTCTGCATGGGAGCCATTAATCGAACCATGGCAAATCGGCTTCCACATGACAAAAGAAACAAGTCCGGACAAGATGTCGGTCGAACTCTATTCCCGAAAGCCGTTGGAGGTCACCATTACAGCCTCAACAATCGCGCTGTTTTCAAAATCTGCGCAATTCCTGTCATCCGAAGAGGATGTACTGTCCAAGCCTAGAGGCAACGATGCACCGTATAGAATCCGGAACTATACCGGTTTTGAGATGAACGTCTGGGCCGCAACCGAAGAAGAGGGCATGGCTGCCAAGTTGGAAGATGGCGAAGAGAAGCCATGGAGGTTTGAGGACCCTACCAAAACCCGTGAGAATTTGTCACCTGAGAGCCAGTCGGGCGTTGTCGGTATCAAGCTCGAGGGTAGTGGTTTCAGTAGCATTGAGCGCATTCCAGTGAACAAGGAAGGGGAGGTTCTCTACAATTTACAGCCTCGCAAAGACAAAATCCAGCACCGCCTGCTGGTCGACGTGACGCTAGGCACCGACAATGTCAAGTACATCACGGTTCGCTCTCCACTTCTAGTTGAAAACACCACTCAGATACCGATCGAAGTGGGTGTATACAGCCCGGAAGACGGTCACCTCCTCAAGGTCGAGAAGGTCGCACCGGGAGAGGGTCGGCCTGCCCCAGTCGGCGGTGCCTTCATGCATTCGCTCGTCATCAGACCTGATCAAGGATTCGGCTACACCTGGTCTAAGGAGTACCTCTTCTGGAGAGATCTTCTGAAGCGTTCAACCAGGACTATTTCCTGCCAAGGAGAATCTGGAGATGGGTCACCGCCATTCTACTTCCAAGTTCAGTCAGTCTTCGACAAGAACAATCCTCTGGTACAGGCCTATCCGTACATGAAGATCAGAATCTGCGCGCCTGTCGAGATCCAAAACTTACTGCCGTACGACTTCAAGTATCGTATTTATGACAAGAATACGAAGAAGGATTGGACAAACTTCTTACGCAAAGGAGGTGTCAGCCCTGTGCACGTTGTCGAGCTATCTCATTTACTTTTAATGAGTATTGACATGCAGGACACTCCCTTCAAAGCGAGCGAATTCGCAATCATCAATTCAAGCGAGCGGGATGATTTCAATCGTGAGAAGACGCTGGTTATGAAGGACAACAAAAACCTGGAGCTGCGGCTCAAGCTACATTACTTTAATGTGCCCGATAGCGGTGGCGCCTTCAAAATCACCGTGTACAGCCCCTACGTCATCCTAAACAGGACCGGTCTCGAGATTGATGTGAGATCGAAGCAGTACTTTGGTTCAACCAAGGCCGCAGCAGGTCAGGTTACCTTTGCAGACACTGATACGGATGCGGCACGTGCAACGCCTTTCATGTTCTCGTACCCGACAGATGACAAGAAGAATCGCGCCTTGATCAAAGTGGGGGATTCGGCTTGGAGTCAGCCAGTCAGTTTCGATGCTATTGGCGCTACTGTGGACGTCAAACTCCCTGCTGAAACTGGGAGATCCGAGATGCATGTTGGCTTGACTGTTGAAGAGGGCGAAGGCAAGTACAAGCTGACTAAGGTCGTGTCGATCGCTCCAAGATTCGTCATGAAGAACCGCCTCTCCGAGGACATCTCCATCCGCGAACCAGGGTCATCTGATTCTTTTACTATCAAGCCAGCAGAGCTGCATCCTCTGCGATTCCTGAAGCAGACTACTGGTCAACAGCTCTGCTTGTGTTTCTCTGGGCCCGACAATGCCTGGACATCTCCATTCAACATCGCAAACATGGGTAGCACACATATCAAGATTCAAAAAGGTCGTGAACGTCAAAAGTTGATCCGTGTGGAGACACTGATGGAAAACGCGACGATATTCTTGCATCTGAGCCTGGAAACGAAGAACTGGCCGTTCTCAATGCGAAACGAGAGTGATCAAGAATTCATGTTTTGGCAGGCAAATCCATATATCGAGGAAGATGAGGATGACAGCAATTCAGGTTGGAAGCCGATAAGGTACAGGCTGCCGCCAAGAAGCATCATGCCATATGCGTGGGACTATCCGGCCTCGAAGAGCAAAAACCTCATCCTGGGTGCCAATGGAAAGGAAAGACATGTGAAGTTAGCTGAGATTGGAAATCTAATCCCGATGCGATTGCCGGTGCAACGTGGTTCCCAGCAGCAGAAGGTCATCGATCTCAATGTCGTAGCTGAGGGCCCATCACAGACGCTTGTTATGTCAAACTACAAGCAGTCGAAGAGCTTGTACAGGCAAAAGTCGGCATCTACGACGGCTTCGACTTCTGCTGGGTTCGAGGTGAAGGAACAGGATCAGCACATCACAATGAGAGCTACACTGCGACTTGCCGGCTTAGGCCTATCTCTCATCAATTCGCAGCTGCGCGAACTCGTTTATATGACTCTACGCGACATCGAGCTGAAATACACTGATTCAGAGCTCTATCAGACAGTCGCAACCACCGTCAAATGGATCCAGATCGACAACCAACTCTACGGCGGTATCTTTCCTCTACTACTCTACCCGAGTGTTGTCCCAAAGACTGGCAAGGAAATGGAGGCACACCCTATCTTCCGGACAAGCATTACAAGAGTCAAGGATGACTCGTATGGTGTGCTTTACATCAAGTACTTCACATTCCTGCTCCAGCAAATGACGATTGAGATAGATGAGGACTTCATCTTTGCGCTACTGGATTTCTCCAAGATTCCTGGAGCTTCCTGGTCCGAGGAGAAGGAAGGCAGACTTACGCCTGACACTCTCGATATCCCAGAGCCACAACAAGAACAATCTGGGCAGGACATCTACTTCGAGCTCCTTCATCTCCAGCCGATGCAGTTCGATCTATCGTTTGTACGGACTGAGCGCATCAACGCCGAAGATACAGGGTCTTCCTCCACCAATCCCTTCATGTTTGCAGTCAATGTTCTTACGATGTCTATTGGCAACGTCAATGACGCACCAATCAGATACAATGCACTCATGCTGGAGAATGCCCGAATCTCTGTCCCAACGCTGATCAGCAACATCCAGAGCCACTATGTACAAGAATCTCTGAGACAGGTCCACATCGTCATTGGGTCTGCCGACTTCCTTGGCAACCCAGTTGGTCTCTTCAACAATATCAGCTCTGGTGTCGCTGATATCTTCTATGAGCCATACCAAGGTCTTGTTACCGATCGACCACAAGACTTAGGAATTGGTATTGCGAAGGGGGCTAGTAGCTTCGTCAAGAAGAGTGTCTTTGGTTTTTCAGACAGTGTATCTAAATTCACGGGCAGTATCAGCAAAGGTCTTGCTGCTGCAAGCATGGACAAAGAATTCCAAGACCAGCGCAGGATGTCTAGATCGCGCAACAGACCTAAGCATGCCTTGTATGGAATCACCTCTGGTGGCAATGCGTTTGCCAGCAGTCTTGCAAGTGGGATAGGTGGCCTTGCTCGTCACCCGTTGTCCGGTGCGGAGAAGGAGGGTGCCGCCGGATTTGTCAAGGGCGTAGGCAAAGGCTTGCTTGGTCTCGCGACAAAGCCGGCCATTGGCGCTTTCGACCTCGCCTCCAATATGGCTGAAGGCGTGCGGAACACAACCACAGTGTTTGATCAAGAAGGGCTCGATCGCGTTCGCCTGACACGTTTCATTGGCATGGATGGTGTTGTCCGTCCATATAGCCAGCGCGAGGCACTTGGACAATTCTGGCTTAAGACTCTCGATGATGGCAAATACTTCAACGAGAACTACATCGCTCACCTTGAGTTGAATTCTGGCTCTCAGGGTGACCGCCAGCAGCAGAACCGACAGCAAGGATCTGAAGCTTCAATGCTGGTCATGATCACCTACAATGACATTATGCTTGTACGCGCAAGGAAACTGACGACAGAATGGGATGTTCCACTCAAAGACATCCAAACCATTAGCAAGGAACGAACGGGAATGAGCGTTGTGCTCAAAGGAGGTACGAATGGGCCGTTCATACCCATCGCTGATGAGGGGAGCAGAAACTGGCTCTACCGGCAGGTCGCAATTGCTGTCAATGCGTTCAACGACAAGTGGAACGCTAGGAACTGAGGAGTGTCCCTGTTGATGAGCGAATTTGATATTCTACGAACAATACATTCAGGGGCATGTAGCATCAGCGTTCTAAATTCTTCGGCGTGCATACTTAGCTAGGAAGGTGTTGGTCTCCCTACGCACTTAATGATATCCACCTAGTTTCATGTTTCCTTACATCCTGACAGTCACATTTCCATCGTTTTTGTTGATGCCAGACTTGCGATGCGTGTCAGCTCCTTTAACGCGATTCCTTGCTTTTCTTGCGCTCACGATGCTTACCACTTGGCATGGTAACTTTAGCAACTCTTTGCCAAACTTGAAAGTGAGTTATGCCCGGGTTAGGGTTGGCCATGAGCGTGTTGTTCGGAGGCAAAGTCCGTAATACTTGGCGCTTGGCGAGATTCGGGGATCTGCGACTGTCGTCACCATATGAAACGCCTCTATATGCAACAGGTACTGATTGGCTGTATCTTGAAATGGCACCTTCACGCCGCGGTTCCAAGAGGCGCGCTGCTATCCTTCCAAGACGCACCATGGTCCTGTGACTCTGATCCTGCTTTATCAATGCAGGCCACTCGCTGGAGGCGTAGATGCTTTCATTGATTTCCATAGAACTACAAAACCCAGGCTAGGTCTTCTTCTGTTGCGGTTCACTATTGTGCGTGTCACTATTGTTCCCTATTCATCACCATTACAGTGGCCGCTGGGCGGTTTGTCTATTTGCTTTCTCCCCATTGGATACGCACGCCGCAGGTACGGGTAATCGCACGGGACCACTCTGGATCCAATTACAATTCCTTCATAATCACTCCCAAAATCCAATCCTCGCTTGCTATACTGCTTGTGGCTGGTCGCCTACTTCAGAAACCGCAGACATGCTTCGCAAATCGATCTCAGGCTTGCTTGTAGCAACTGCCGCTCTCACTCAGGCTATCGAGCTCGACATCAACTCGACTTCGTCCTTGAGGAATGCCACTGCCACGCTAGCCTATGGAATGCTCTCCTGGTACTCAAACAATGAATCCACGACAGATCCGGCTTTGGTCGGCACTTTGCCACAGCCTCTGTATTGGTGGGAAGGCGGCGCCATGTGGGGAAGTATGGTAGATTACTGGGCATACACCAACGACACAAGCTACAACCCGACAGTGAACCAGGGCATCCTGGCCCAGGTCGGCCCCAACTTCAACTTCATGCCACCTGCTTACTACAGCAGCCTGGGCAACGATGACCAGGCCTTCTGGGCATTTGCGGCGCTTGCTGCGCTGGAGTATGGCTTGGAGCCACCTGCGGGAAATGCGACCCATGATGGCAAGAATGTCTGGCTCGCTGTCGCCGAGAACGTCTTCAACAGCATGGTCCCACGCTGGAACACAACGACCTGCAATGGCGGCCTGAAGTGGCAGATCTTCCCCGGCAACCCAAATGGCTTCACCTACAAAAACAGCGTGTCCAACGGCGGATTCTTCCAAATCGCAGCTCGCTTGGCCAGGTACACTGGCAACCAGACCTATGTTGAATGGGCTGACAAGGCGTGGGACTGGATGTATGGCGTTGAGCTAATTGACAACAATAACTGGATGGTCTGGGATGGTACGAATGACGCTGAGAACTGCACTGGGATCAACCAGCAGTCCTGGAGTTACAATCCGAGTATGGTGCTCTACGGAAGCGCCATCATGTACAACTACACTAATGGAAGTAGAGAGTGGGAAGAAAGGACGACCGGCCTTCTGAGCGCCTGCGAAGGCGCTTTCTTCTCCCCTTTCGATAATGCTACTAATATGTAAGTTGATACAGTGCGGACTGTGTTATACAAGCTGACTCAAAAACCCCTTAGCATGTATGAGAGGACGTGTGAGCCTACAAACGTCTGCAACAACGATCAGTTCTCCTTCAAAGGATACATGTCCCGCTGGCTTGGAAAGTCAGCTACCGTTGCTGCCTTTATAAAGCCAGAGGTCCAGAAGCTCCTTTCACGGTCTGCGACAGCTGCCGCTCAGTCCTGCTCTGGAGGTGCCAATGGAACCGAATGTGGCCAGAAATGGTATGTCGGAGGCTACGACGGCAGCTTCGGAGTAGGCCAGCAGATGAGCGCACTGGAGACGGTCCAGGCACTCTTACTCCTGAACACTGATCTGGAAGTGGCCGTGAGGTATCCAAAGACGGGACCAAACGTTACCGTCCAGCAGGCAAACCCCGCAACAAGTACGTTGGCGATTCCTACGGAGACTGGCTTCCCGGCTCCAGGAGACGGTGGCAATGGTGATTCTGACACTAATGCTGGAAACAGGCTCAAATCCGCATTCTTCAACCCAGGCAAACGGTCAGGCTCAGGCTACAACGGTGCCGGCATCCAGCGTGGTATCTTCGGTTGTGGCGGCTCCTACCTCTCAGGCCTTGCCGTTGTCTTCTGCATCGTTTTCACCACCTTCAGTCTCAACGGCATCTCCTACATCACAGGTGGATCCTTGCGCATGAGCGTCTTGTGCATAGCGCTTCTGTACGCTGCTAATGCTGTTGTCTTTACTGATGTTTAGCGCTGGGCGCTCCAGGGGACCTGCATGTTTACCTCTTGTTGAATATATATAGCATTTGTGAATATATTGCAAATAGAAGCCAGATAGAACCAATATACTCTTATCTGCAGCAGATGTAAAATTCTTCCTATCCTTTCTCATTGTGTAGTATTCATAACCTATCGTTATGGATGTTTGATAACGTATTGATCGGTGCCGTTCATGTGGAATTGCGCCTCAGGCAAGCCAGCTGCCAAGACTTCTGGTCAATAGCCACTGGTCCTTACACTCTACACGCGTGTCCTTCGCGCTGTCCCTCAATTTGCGGTGAGTCTTTGGCCAGTAACTCAAGCTGCAACATCCCGAACGAAATGGACGTCAAACCGCGATCTCCTGCTTTTGATGGACACTCTGTCTACACGGTTCTGGTAACAGGCGCGAACAGGTCAGCATTCACAACAGCCCCACTGGTAGTCTAAGCTGAAAGGTAAGTTACAGCGGTCTCGGGTTCGCCATATGTTGCCGAACCATTGACGAGTTCCTCTTTACACGCCCGCAATCTCAGTCCCTTCATCTTTTGTTCTCTACGCGTGATTCTAGAAAGAGCCAGGACACCAAGCAAAGACTTCGCAACCACTTGAAACATACCTTGCGGAACGCCAATGGAACCACACTGGGGATCTCGCTCCTGCTTGAGAAGAGGGTCACGATCGAGGGTGTGCAATGCGATCTGACCAAACTGGTCACTGTCAAAGCGCTAGCTGAGGACCTTCTCAGAAGGCGGCAGAAGCTCGACGCAGTGATATGGAATGCCGGAATTGGAGGATGGACGGGAGTCAATTGGCCGAAGGCAATCTGGCACATTCTGACGGACCTGATACACGCCTCTATCTATCCTGAGTACAATATATGTGACTCTGGTGCTCTTGCGCCCACTCAGCTGGAAAAGCGAAAGCAGGATGAAGAACCGCCCTTAGGGCAAGTCTTTACGGCAAATGTCTTCGGACACTACATGCTAACACATTGGCTGGCCCCTTTGATGGATGCAGAGACCCGAATAGTATGGATTTCGAGCATTACAGCGTTGAGGCCATTCTTCAGTCTTGAAGACCTTCAAGGGCTAAGGACTGACGAGGCATACGAATCAAGCAAACGTCTAACGGACCTGCTTGTCTTGAACAGCGAGCTGCCTAGCACGCGCACCTACCTGAATAGCTTCCTCTCAGCACCACACAGTTCAACAACAGGCCAGCAGCAAGAGTTGTCCCATCCAAAGATGTATGTCACCCACCCTGGTATCTGTGGCACGAGCATTGCAGGTCTCAACTGGTTTCTCGAATTCTGGATGTTCACCTTCTTCTACGTTGCCCGCCTACTTGGGTCACCATGGCATTTGGTGTCGGCCTACAAAGGCTCGATCTCTGCCGTTTTCGCAGCACTCGCACCCCCAGAGCAACTCGCGGACCAAGAGCAGCGAGATGGCAAGGGCAAATGGGGATCTACAATCAATGTCTCAGGTGATGAAAGGGTTGCCAGAACGGAGGTCGAAGGCTGGGGATACTGTGGCAGACCGGGAGTCGTTCCAAGGGGTTGCGTGATTGGAGCTAAAGGTAGGTGGAGAGGCATGCGTGTGACTGGGAGAGAGGAGAGAGAGGAGTTCGAAAGGATTGGGGCAGCGGCCTGGAGGGAAGTGGAGGAGCTCAGGCAGCAATGGGAAGGCAGATTGGGTCCAGTGAGCCTTGTGTATGATGAAGGCACTCAATACCACTAGAGAGATTAGCGTCTTACCTGTGAGGGGGTGGCGTATGACTGATGTAGACTTCCCGTCCAATTTTCACAGAAAGCTCTTGGTAGTGCGTAGAGTCTGGAGCTCTTGTCCACCAAACAATATTATGGCGCTTTTGCATTCGACCACGTGCATGGCTGGGATTGAATGCCGATGCAGAATGTCACCCGAAGCCATCGCATCAGCCTTAGGGTTATCCAGCCCGCTGCAATAACCCTAATGTCCAGACCACAGCTATCATGTGCACCTAGACGTACAGTCTACGAGTCGTTTTTCATACTTGTGGACTTGTAGACTTGAAGTACCTAGCTCACAGGAGCTTGGTGTTTCAGCGAGATCGCATCTCCTAGCCAAGATTACGTTCGTCATCGATGACACAATGGAGTGTGGCATACGTATGGATGCACGCATGGTGGATACCTAAGGGGGGTCCAGTTGACCTAGTCGGTGGAAGACCAGCTACTCTACATTGCCAAACTTCTCCTCCACACTAAGAGCCCCAATGCCCCAGCCTTGGGCGGTGGAGACGCCTCATCTCAACATATGGAGACTGCTAGGTCGAGAAGCTTTACATACGCCTGCAAGGCCCATGTCCCGCATAGCATAGGAAAGCTGCAAGGCAGCTGTGTGCATTGTGTAAAATGTATATGTTTCCATGGGGTCCAGACTAGTTGTATGGCAGCGACATTATCAGATTGGAGATCTCGTGCAAGCCAGTCGGGGCCTGTAGGTATCGTCACATCACATACAATAGTTCTTCAAAGCTGGTTGATATGTTGTGCCAACAATGATCTGGCTCAAGGCAGTCCCCGGCTACTTCCATGGAGGGAGCTTAGATGCAGTTGGAAGTTTCGGTACAGTAACCACGTCTAGTACATGTCCGAGATGTCACCGTGAGCTAAAGCAACAGCCACGAGGCGGAACACTCGTCACTATTGTACAATTTCAAGGATGACATGAGGGCTGGCCCCAGGCCTACATACGCCTCGAAGATGAGTTGCATCTGATGGGAAACGGGTGGTCTAGTGCAGCCTTAGCGAGATCATATTCTAGTGGTACGAGTTCAATGGGGTTGGGAAGGGGAGAGAGCTCTCGTAACGTAAGTTGGCATCGATCAGTCTCCCACGTCTCGCCCAGAGAGAACTTCCTGTGGACGCCCGGGACCACGGCTGGCAGCAGCGCTAGACAATACCGCACTATGCTCAATCGGTGCATGTACGAGGTGGGGGAGGACATAGGGCAATCTGGGGCGATGGAGCCGAGATAATCCATGCTCTCATCTGTCTTCTCTCGCGCATGCGCTCCAGATGGTCTGGTACGCTGTGCACAATGCAGCACACTGGGATACCGCATGCGGCGCCTGAGCGGCGGCAGGAGTTCAATCAAGCTCTACGGGGATAAGCGCAGAACCCAGAATCATGACGATGACCTCTACCGTTGCCACTACTCCAGGTACCCCCTCTTCCCCCCTCCTGGCGGACTGCCTAGATCCATGTTGAAGCCCACGCTACGATCGACTCGTTCTGGGAATGGTGTGGAGGCCTGCGAGGAAAGATGCGAAGGTGAAGGTGTCTTAGCGTCGTTGCGGTTGTGAGGTATTAAAGAGCTCAGAAGCTGCCTCCGCCAGCTTCGTAGATCATTGACCAGCAACCATTGCTCTGGACAGGATATCAATATCGTTGTCAACATGTTTCTCAAGAGTGCTCTGCTTGGTGTGATAGTCTCCTTGGTAGGGGAAACAGCTGCTCAAGCTCCCGATCCAACCTCAAGCTACTATCGACCAGGCATTCCCACAGATACGCCAGTTCCTGGCAATTATACCGACTACCTGCGCCCTCGTGTGCACTTCTCGCCCCCAAGATATTTCATGAACGATCCAAATGGCATGCATAGGGATCCCAGTGGGCTCTATCATATGTACTATCAATACAATCCCCTCACACCTGTAGCGGGTAACCAGGTTGGTGTCAACGAGTAGCAGCGGTTAGCACGCAGTGTATCGTCTGACAGCAATGTATAGCACTGGGGCCATGCAACCTCGCGTGACCTATATACCTGGGAGAACCAGAAGATTGCCGTTTGGCCACCAAACAACTACACGGTAAGCGATTGGCTAGATCTAACAGCTGCCGGGATACGTCACTAACAGCCTATCCAGTATGTCTTCAGTGGCTCATGTGTGATTGACTCGGAGAACACTTCCGGCTTCTTTCCTGACCAAGACAATGGTGTGGTGGCCATTTATACTCTCGCCGAATACCCCAACAACGTCCAGGGCGTCCAATATCAAGCCATTGCTTACAGTCGCGATGGTGGCTACACTTTCGCGGCCTACGAAAACAACCCCGTCCTTAACATTAACAGCACTCAGTTCAGAGATCCTTACGTTATCTGGTACGAACCCACAAGCAAGTGGGTGATGGTCCTTGCTTACGCGGCCGAGTTCGTCATCGGCATCTACAGCTCGCCTGATCTGAAGGAATGGACACACGAGTCAAATTTCACCAAGCAGGGTTACCTAGGCGTGCAATACGAATGCCCAAATTTGCTGCAGATGCCCATGCGCGGTCAGGAGGACCCAGTCTGGTTCCTGCAGATCTCGATCAATCCGGGTAGCCCCAAAGGCGGCAGTATTAGTGAGTACTTTGTCGGCGACTTTAACGGCACGCACTTCGTGCCATATGATGATGCTACTCGCTTCACGGACTTCAGCAAGGATAACTACGCCGGCCAATTCTTCCATGGAATCCCTGCGAACGAGCCTCAAATCGCCCTTGGCTGGGGATCAAACTGGCAGTATACCCAGATTGTGCCCACCGGGTTGATCGAGCACGGCCAGTTCCGAAGCGCGATGAGCGTACCGAGGACCAACATCATCGCCAACGTCTCGGCGAGAGGCTACGACCTCCTCTCGGCCGTGTACAGCGTCGAGTCCGTCTTCGACAGCGAGCTCACGTACAACAGCAGTGTGGGTAACAGTACGATCTTGACGTACTTCGGCGACGTGCCGTCCGGCGCCATCTACTTTGAGGCCAACATCACCGGCCTGGTGGCGTCGACCCTGCGCGGCACCGCCAATTTCACGCTTAGCTCCTCCATGTCCGGCGAGTACATTCAGGGCGGGATCAATGCCGGCGGCAGCCCGAGCATCTGGATCAACCGCGGCAACATCCGTGGCTTCGACAACCCTTACTTCACCGACAAGTTCTCCGAGGAGGGGACCTTTGGCCCGTCCAACAATGGTACCTGGGGCATGAGCATGGTGTACGACAACTCCATCCTCGAGTTCTTCCTCAACGGCGCCCAGGCCGGCGCGACCGTGACGTTCTTCCCTGAGCGCCCGCTCGACACCCTGTCGGTTTCCATCGACGGTATCGCCGCCAACGCATCGTCGAGTGTCGCAGTATGGGGCCTCAAGGATACCTGGGCGGACCAGGCGGATGGAAACGGCACTGTCAGGGGCAATGTCACCCAGTCGAGTGGATCTATGGGTTCCTACCAGCTGTTCTGAAAATGAGGACGGCGGTGTTCGATCGCGTCTGTATGTATGTCGGTTGGAAACGATCTAATGGAAAAGTTGAATGCTTTTGTTACGAATCGCGATCTCGAGTGCCATACTTCACGTTATCACTTTCGAATTTTTCATCGTCAATCTTCACGTAGACGGTGAGGCTGCAATGATCCGCACATTAGATGAACACGAAACACAATCCCGTCACGGGGAATTTTGTTCGCATTGCTTCAAAGGGATGCATCACATCACTCGAGAACTATGTGCGATATGACATGCAACGTGTAGATCCGACTTCTATGCAGGTGTCTTGTACGCTCATCTCTTACGGCCGTAGTTGGGTGGCGGCGCAGGCTTGTTATCTAGCACTTTCTCGATCTCCTCCACCACCTCTGGGGTCAGCTTTTCAAGCAGCTTCACCGCCTTGACATTGTCCTCAATCTGACTCGTCTTGGTCGCACCGAGAATGACCGTGCTCACGTTCTGGTTATGAAGACACCAGGCAAGACTGAGCTGTGCAACGTTGCCGCCAAGCTTCTCAGCGATGGTAGTCAGCTTGCGCACCTTCTCGATCTTCGCCTTGCCCTCTTCAGTCTGGAGCGCCTTGATGGTGCCCTCAAAAGTGTTCTTGTTCGTTGCCAGCCTGGAGTCTTCTGGGATGCCGTCGTTGTACTTGCCCGTCAACAGGCCAGAGGCGAGAGGGGACCAGATCGTCGTGCCGTACTGGAACTGCTCATAGATTGGAGCAAATTCAACCTCGAAGCGCTCACGGTGGAAAGCTGAGAGATGCGATCAGCGTGTGGTCTACGGTGAGGGCGATAGAAGGCCAGATCATGACTTACCATTGTACTGTGGCTGCTCAGCAATTGGAGCAATGAGGTTGTACCTCTCAGCCACTTGGGTGGCCTCCATGATCTGAGTGGCGGACCACTCGCTCGTGCCCCAGTAGTAGGCAAGGTTCAGGTTTCGGATGCATTGGGTGAAGCCCTCGACAATCTCCTTCATAGGAGTGCCAACGTCTGGACGATGAGCAAAGACCATGTCGACGTAGGGCTGCTGCAGACGCTTCAAGCAGTCTTTGAGACCCTCGACAACGTGCTTGCGGCTAAGTCCACGAGTGTTTGGCTCTTGGTGGCGATGTCAGTACAGCAGCATTCAGTCGCGAGTCAACCCTCTTGGCTTACCCTTTCTGCCCGTCCCGAAGAAGACCTTGGTGAAGAGGACGTACTCGTCCCTTGGCCAGTCGAGCTCTTTCAGAGCCTGGCCCATCTCGACCTCGCATTGCCCATTTGCATAGACCTCGGCGGTGTCGAAGGTTTGAATCCCGTTATCCCAAGCACACTTCAGACACTCTTTGACAATGCTGCCGGAGTGTGTTCCACCATACGTCAACCATCCACCCAAAGAGAGCACCGAGACCTTCAGACCGCTTGGGCCAAGGTGGCGGAATTGCTGCCATCACAAATCAGAGTCTGTATTGGGTAGAAGCTCTTGAAGAAAGAGCAGGTGATATTTACCATGTCCTTCGGGTCGTAGACCGGCTTGGGAGCTTGTGGTGCCATGGTGAAGGTTGGTGAGGGTAGAGGATGTGATGTTGTGGAGGCGCGAGAATTGAGGGGATCTTGAAACTGAGGTTATAACGGAGAGAGGAGTCTTTGATCGATGGAAGAAAACCCTCGCACTGGCGGACGGCTGCAGGCAACAATTGCAGTGCGTAGCTACCCTTCAATTGACCTTCCTCTATCAGGCAAAAAGTCATTGCATCACCAGCCAAACAGTAGCTTAGGGTCCGGGTAGTGTGGGGCAATTATGACCGGGAAGTGGGGTATTGGGGTGTCGCAAACTCCCACGGTCCCTAGCCATACGGTGATTTCAAACCCAATCCTGCGAGGCCTCTCCTTACAGGGCGAGGAGGACACTGCTCAACCTCTACAGGGGGCTTGAATGTCGGATAGCTGTGACACGTTAAAGCCGAGACGTGCACACCAGGTAGGGACGCTCACGCGGGCCCCTCACTTAGCACACTAGTGATGCCTGGTGCGATTGCAGTCAGTGGGGTTTCGCTTCACGCCCTGAACACCGCTATTGGTGTTGGCGTCTGGATGACCTGCCTGGGTACAGTGCTGGACATCTGGCTCGGTCCCAGGACCGCGCTACCCATGGACACACGGAGATTCCGCGAACAGTAGACCGCTGTATGGCCAATGGCCTCCATCGCTGAGCTTCCAATCGAGCTTCCAGCCGTCTCTCTAGCGGCGGCACGACCCGGGCAACAGCGGTCCAATCGATTAGCGAGGCCGTAGCTTAGGGTCAGGATTAGGGTCAGGGTCAGATAGCTCAGCGCCCGACCGTGTAATCCGAGACACCTGCGTCCACGGGTACAGCACACACTGTGGCCAGCAACGTTAATGAGTGGCTGGGAGGGGCTGGCAGGGCGAGACACCAGAGCCTTTGCTAGCTTGCGCTGCAATGATTGGCGACGCATATCCAAGCCAACCCGAGTATAGGAAGGGAGGCTCTATCGTCTGCCATGCCTAAAGTAAACATCTGGGCTACAGCGTTTTGATTCTCATCGTGCTAGGCAGAAGCGTCACTTTCGCGTCTGAGATCTCATCATAGACACGCGACCGACGACTTGTCACGGGTTGGTTGCGCACGCGCGCCCTCGCCCACTCGCCTTCACGACCGACACGGCCAAGGCGATGCGGTACTGCATTCACTAGATCCCTCTCATGCCCTGATGCCCTTCGCCATCTGTTCCACTGCACCGTCGCTCTCGCACGAACAACTTCCAGTGACTCTTCACACGCTACTACACACGCCACTGTAGTCGATTGCACCATCATCCGTATATCACCATCGCAACAACAAATCTGGGACTGCAAAGCTGCATGACTCTCTTCTCACCATCCTCGCCGATAAGCACGCGGCGACAGGCTTACATCGATTCCCATCCTTCACTAGACGCCAGTATGGAAGACTTCGAGGCCCGCGAGTTTTCTCCCACAATGCCAGACATACCCTCTCAGCATTCTGGCTTCAGGTCACGCGTGGGTCACGCTTCTGAGTATAGCGACGTCTCGGCTCACGGCAGGAGATCGCAGAGCCCGCCGGCTTGGCGCAAGGCAGGCAGTGGGTGGTTCAGGCATCAGCACCAACATCGCATTTCCCTGTCACCCAGCAGGAGCGGTTATATCAGCAGAGAAGCCAGTCCAGAGGGGGATGTGACGCTGCAGCCCACATGGATACCACTTCCCGCCTCACCAGAGAAAGGTAGGACACCAGAACCCAGCCCAGCGCCTGAGCATAGATCTGCCGCTAGCACAGCAAAAGCCGCCTCGATCGACAATCGAGAAGCCACGCCTGATCCTGCCTACGAGCCCACCACTCCAGTATCAGTGTCACAGCAGCAGGGAAATTGTAGGTAACCGAAGTCTTGGGGCGCCTTCACTGTCCTGCTTGGATCTCTAGCAACTGACCAGACCTGTAGACATACGCTTCTCAACTTCTCTCGACGTGATCCAACGGACCGAACCGATAGAGGCGGCCTTGGAATGGATCAAGGGCATCTATCACCATGTCGCTTCATCTCCATCCAGTGTCCTGCTTTACTTTGTTGGCGCATTGTTACTTTCGTGGCTAGCCGCAAACGGCTTCTCCCCCCCAATAAACGGGCCAGCTCCCGATCTCATCAAAGTCGCTGGGCTTGCCAAATCCTTTGAGCCAGTCATATATTATTCTGAGCACGGCCACGGGCAGATCGAGCAACTGCAAGACACTGGCGTTGCTGTATGGGATCTTGGAGAGAGCGTGCGCAGCACCAACATGACTAGTGCACCCATGATTGTCAGCCAACTGGATGACCTCAGCGAAAGCCTCAAAACACTCGCAGAGCAACTTACAAGGTTCTTTGCCAGTGTGGATGGCGATATTGACTCGATTCTGTTGGTCATGGAGTGGGCACAGCGTGAGCTGTCAACAATCTCATCCTCGCCACCGGGGCGGCTGGCTAGCGTCTGGAGTAACACTCTATCGCTTCTGGCGCGGACCGGTGTCGTAAGTGAGGATGGCTCAAGCCTGCAGACCCTTTTCGGAATGACATATGCGCAACGAACGAAGAGCACGCTAGAACGCACCTTTCGCCAGTTCCTGGGCGTCCTCGAGGAGGCAATCGAGAACGAGCTTAAGTACTCGCTCCACTTGTTCTCGCTCTTCGAGGCGATCGACAAACAGTTTCTGAACCTTCAGCGAACCGTCATTCGAGAGCAGGATGAGCAAGAGAGAATCTCAAACGAGTTCCTTGGTGCGTTGTGGACCAGGGTGATAGGGAAGAATGCTGCCTACATGCGTAAATTCGAACGCAACAAGGGCTTGCTCTTATCTCTTCGGCATCGGACTTTAGACAACAAGCACATCTTGGGAGACCACAACCAACGGCTGCTACAACTAAAGAGCAACCTCGAAGTACTGAGGAAGAAGCTGGTCAGCCCCCTGGTGAGAAGTGAGAACAGCTCGACATTATCCGTAGACGAGCAAATCAAAGGGCTGGGGGGCACGTACGAGCTGCTTAAAGACAGCCGTGAGATACAAAAGAGGAAGATGATGGAGCTCGTGTATGGAGCAGGGAACAGGCAACAACGTCTGACCAACCAAGCGCTGCACATCGACGGATCCACCTAGCACGGCCTCGAGGATATGGGCGCTTCCGCGTCAACCACAATGAACAACGAACACGACGCCAAAAACGTTTTAATGAAAATCCTTGATGGAATGGCGATTCCAGCAAACAGCATGGAACATCTTTCCAGGTCTCCCAAGTACTCCGTGTGAGATGATCCTGGGTGGGGGGGGGGAAACGAGCATTAGGTTCCCTCCAGTGTCTGGTAGGGCCCATGAGCTGTCCACGCGTAGCCTTACTCGCAGTGGCGCGTCCTGTTTTGCTAATTGCATGCCAGGCAACCTCATGATCTCCCGATTGTGAGAGTTGTGTCAGAGTATCATCAAATCGATACTTGGCAGTGGTGGCGGGGAAGTGGAGCGCAAGCCCAGGGAGGTACAGAAGTGGTAGTTTCCATACCGGATCGCTCCGTGCCGCCAGGGTCATTCTAACTTCGAATGCAAGATTTGGGCTATTTCTCACGACTTCACGCCTACACTTTCTTTCCACGACAAGAAACCTCAGCTAGTGCGTTCCAGGCTTCAACCATCCAAATAATCTCATATCCTGGCTTTAGGTCCCTTGCACCAGTTTTCATGACTATGTGTCAAACTGATCAGATGAAAATTGTTCTGTCCAAACTCAGCTGTGGCGCGCGATTAAATTCTCGAGGACAATATGGCGAGCACACCGCAGCCAAGAGGTCTTCTATAGAAGAAGAAAAAGGGTCTCTGAATCACCAAGACGCGGTTGACTTAGCTGTAGACCTGCCTAATGGCAGCATTGTCAGACTCTAGAGCTTTTCTGGTGCATTGCTGCTGTCTTTGATAACAACCCAAACGTGATGTACGCCTCTCACGCGTCGCCTCGCCTCACCTCACCAATAATAATGTCACAGTCAAACGCGATTGGTAGGTCGAAGCGTGACTGTATGTGGCACTTGTACCCCCAGTTTGGAGAGTATCATTACGCATACTTGACGTCTAGGTTTGTTGACATCGCGTTCTCAAGACGCGACGCAGGATTGCTAGCTGGCGTAGACACTCTAGACGCTGGACAGATTGCTTCCCTATATCACGCGAAGTGCCTCACTTCTATGACACTACCGACCTGCCATCTGTGCGCTGACGACCACACTCGCTTTGTCGTTTTCATTTCCACTCTTTTTTAGACTCGTTTTGTTGGCCTTAGTTTGGAGGAGCAATCCAATAGACATAGCCACTCGTCTGAAACATTATCTGCCAGCCCGACATGCGTCCGTCTATCGGATTTGGGCGAGCCGCTCTGGCCATCTTGGCCTTGTCTGACACATCGTCTGCACAGCTTCTGGGTGGACTTGGCAACCCTGTTGCAACTCTTCTCTCAGTGGTTTCGGGGATTGGTGGGCAAGGGTCCTCTACTGTCATCAAAACTAGCACTCTTCCCGCATCATCTACTGCAACATGTACACGTTCAGCATCACCAAATCCCACATGCGGCGCGACGCTTCCTACAGGGGCCCCTCTGTCATTCTCGGATAGCTGTGGAACCGGTTACACCTTGTACTGCTCGCAATCGCTCGACCTTGGCATTATGATCGCGTCCTGGACTACGACTGCTGCGAACATTAATGCTTGCTCTGCCATCTGCGATTCTGTATCCAACTGCGTTCTTGCACAATATGAGCAAGCAACAAACTTCTGTGGGCTATACTACACCAACACCCTGCCTCTGACCGTCAACCTCAAGGCATCAGTGGGGTTCAGCATTCTCCTACGTGCCGACAGTATTATCAAGATCAACCCTGTTAATCTGGGTGGACTCCCCACTGTAACAATAAACTCACTTGCCTCTCAACTCAACTCCTTGACTGCCTCACTTCCATCGGGGTCTACTCCCGCTGGAATTGCAGGCGCTGTCAGTTCGATACAGGGCCAGCTCAGTAGCATTCTCGCTCCATCATCGAGCTCTAAGTCGACTTTCATAGGGTCGGGGTCAAGCAGTATCGCTGCCTCACAGACGGCTGCTTGTACTGCAGCGCCTTCACCAAGCCCGTCTTGTGCCGCTGGGGGCGGGCTACTGACGAGCGGGTCATACTCTATATTTGCGGATAGCTGTGGTTTCTCATACAGATATTACTGCGGGCAGACGCTTGGGCTGGTTCTTGCTTCAGGTACCACCGTTTCCGCAAATGACCTCAATTCCTGTGCTAGGGCTTGCGATGCTGCCTACTGCGCAGCAGCAGAGTTCAAGACATCGGCATTTCTGGGCCTTGGTGGTCCTCAGTGCGTGATTTACCAGCCAGGTGTGATCCTCTCTTTAGACCTTGGGATCACCCAAGGAAGTACTATTCTCATACCTGTTGGCCGGCCTGGCGCACCTAGCCTTGGAGGGGTTCCTAGCTTGTCGGTGCCTCTCAGCTCCTTAAACCTGGGTCAACTTACCTCTGCACTAGGCAGTCAACTCCCGACAAATGTACCTCTGACTTCCTTGGGTCTCGGTGGGCTTACCTCTCTCCTTGGAAGTGCGGTTCCTTCCGGTGCGCAGCTGAGTTCTTTGGATCTCGGCGGCTTAACCTCGCTGCTGGGAACGAAGTTGCCAACTGATGTGCCGTTGCCTTCGTTGGGACTTGGGGGACTTACATCTCTACTCGGAAGTGCGCTTCCTACCAGCGTACCACTCAGCTCCCTGAACCTTGGTGACCTAACTTCACTACTGGGGACGAAGCTACCGACCAATGTGCCACTGCCCTCTTTAGGTCTTGGGAGTCTAAGCTCGGTGCTCGGGACTAACTTGCCTTCGAATGTTCACCCTAGCTCACTTAACCTTGGGGATCTTACGTCCTTGCTAAGCACAAAAATCCCAACTGATGTGCCTCTTGCCTCGCTTGGTCTCGGAGGGTTGACATCACTACTCCAGCCCACCGGTCTGCCTCTTAGTTCGATAGATCTTGGCCAGCTGACATCGTTGCTTGGAACGAAAGTGCCGACGGACGTACCTCTGAACTCACTTGGGCTAGGAGGTCTCACATCACTGCTTGGCACTTCGCTACCTAATAGCATTCATCTAAGCTCGCTGGACCTTGGACATCTCACCTCCTTGCTGGGATCGCCACTACCGACCAACGTACCGCTAAATTCGCTAGGTCTTGGCGGGCTTACGTCCTTGATTCCATCTGTAAACCCAACTTCTGTCCCCGACGCGATTCCATCGTTGCAATCGAAGCTGTCCTCATTGACCGCAGACCTGCCCTCTGGATCCCCAATCCCAACGAGCCTGTTGCAACCAATAAGCTCTCTACAGTCACAGCTTGCCTCTGCTGTCAGCAGCGTAATTGTGAATCTGCCTTCAGGCGCCCCGAGTGACCTTTCAGTCTCACTGCCGCATGTGGCAAGCTCTCTCGCTTCTGAGCTGAACGGTTTAACATCACGTCTTCCATCTGGCGCGTCTCTCCCGGCAAGTCTCTCTCTGCCTGTGAAGTCCCTGGAGTCGCAACTGGGATCTGTAGTGAGCAGCGCACTGGGAGACCTGACCAAGCTTCCTACAGGTGCCAGTTTATCGCTCCCAGATCTTCTATCTCTCTTGCCGACTGGCAGTGGTCTGTCCGTCCCAAACATCCTCACTGGATTACCTACTGGCGCGTTGCCATCCTCGCTTCCTCATGATGTCAGTTCTATTCTTTCGCAGATCGGAAGTCTGACTTCGGGACGCCCAACGGATAAACCTTTCCCTACAAGTATAGTACTACCACTCAGCTCCCTTGAATCTCAGCTTGGATCTGTTATCAGCAACGTGCTGTCTGGTCTGCCTTCTGGGAGCCCTTCGGTCCCCAACATCTTCAGCCTGCTACCAAGTGGCCTGAGCTTGTCTATTCCAAACATATTGACGGACCTGCCCTCTGGTGGAAGCCTGTCAATTCCTAACATCCTCTCGGGGTTCCCTACTGCTGGAGGCCTCCCATCGTCATTTCCAAACGTACTTTCTGGGCTTCCCACCGGAGCACTCCCGACGTCGATTCCAAATATCATAAGCTCTATCCAGTCAGAGCTGAACTCGCTTACTAAGGGTCTGCCTAGCAACTCCCCAATCCCTACCAGTCTCGCACTCCCACTGAGCTCACTTCAGTCTGAGCTTGGCTCTGCGATCAGCGTGGGTCTATCGGGTCTATCTTCTCTGCCTGCACTACCTACCTCCAAGATCGCTTCGATCGAGTCGCAACTTTTGTCTCTTACTGGGAAGCTTCCAACCGATACTCCCTTCCCATCCAGTATTGCGCTACCAGTCAGTTCTCTAGTGAGCGACCTCTCATCGCTGTTATCTCCGCTTATTCCAAGTGGTGGTCTCCCTACTGGATCGCATGGCAGCGGGCTTCCATCAAATGGCCTTCCCTCCGCCAATCTTCCTTCTCTAGTCCTTCCGAGCGGCGGACTCCCATCTGGTGGACTACCTTCTATTACCATACCACAGTTGTCGACGATAATTCCGCTCTCCAGCCTGCCTAGCTCTCTTGCTTCTGATATTGGGTCCATTGTATCACAGCTGTCGTCATTGACTGCAGGTCTTCCTTCTGGGACTGCGACACCTCGGAGCATTGAGCTCCCAGTCAGCTCGTTGATAGGCCAGCTAACGTCGCTTCTTGGGGGACTGTCAACTGCCGTCCCTAGTCTCAGCATAAGTGCACCCAGTGCAGCGCTTCCAACCATCACGCCACCAAGTTTGGGTCTGTCAAGCTTGGGTCTGCCATCACAACTCCCTCTTTCTGCTCTGCCTAGCCAGGCCATCCCCCAGGTTAGCTCAATCTTGTCGGGACTCAACTCGCTTACATCGGGCTTGCCGACTGATCGCCCGACGCCGTCGAGCATTTCCCTGCCAGTCAGTTCCCTATTGTCGCAACTGAGTTCTGTGTTGGACGGCCTCTCGACTGCAAACCCGAGTCTTGGTCTTCCAACTGCCTCATTGCCTGGAATTTCGCTGCCAAGTATCACTCTCCCTAGCATTACCCTACCGAGTCTCACTTTGCCTGGCTACACGCTTCCTTCGAACTTGCCGCTTGCAAGCCTGCCAACGGACGCTGCGTCCGTTATCAACTCCTTGCAATCGAGTCTGAATTCACTCACTTCCGGCTTATCTACAGGAGTTCCCAGGCCAACCAGCCTTGCTTTGCCTATCAGCTCGCTCGAGTCCGCTCTTGGATCTGCTATTTCTAGCTTCTTCAACGGTTTGCCATCTGGTCTACTCACTGGCCTGCCATCTGGTCTGCCATCTGGATTGCTTACTGGACTACCTTCCGGTCTTCCAAGCGGTCTGCCCTCGAGCCTCCTCAGTGGCTCCCTCACCGGATTGCCAACTGGAATTCCGAGTGATATTGCATCTGTTCTCTCAGCCATCAATTCTCTGACAGCAACTCTACCAAGTGGGCAGCCTATCCCAACCAATGTCGCATCTTCTTTGAGCTCTTTGGAGAACCAATTAAGCTCGCTCACAGTCGGACGGCCTTCTATCTCTCTTCCAACACTGGGCCTGCCAAGTCTCAACTTCCCTTCAGTCCCAGTCACATTTGTTCCGCTGCCGACCTTTGTGAGCGGTCTTGCACGTCCAATCCTTAGCAAGATTGAGACCGACATAGCTGCAGTAACCTCAGCGATTGAACCAGGCGCTTCTTCGCTGGCTTCTAGCGTTACTCAGGGTCTCAAGAACGGTCTCTCATCTCTCGACGCAGCCTTGTCGGCCTTACCATTGACAGCTCTACCAAGCTCTGCCGGCGGCCTAGGCAATCTTCAATCCCAGATCAGCGATTTAAGCTCAGCTCTTGCTGCTGTCACGCCTATTCCTAGCCACGTGCTTGGGCTAGTTCAGAGACTGCTTCGTTCGCTTGGAGATGTGGTTGATACCATTCCAAGTGATCTTGCTGAATCATTCTCGCTTACTGTGCCCACTGCACTACCAACTTCTGCTGTACCAGCAGCTTCATCGCTGCTCTCCCAGATCAACTCACTGACTTCTGGCTTGCCATCTGGCTCGCTTCTACCCTCTGGCATTGCCTCTCAAGTTGCATCTGGACTTTCCCAGCTGAGCTCATTGATCTCAGCAGGTCAGACGTCTCTTCCATTGCCTACCATCAATCCATCTGCAGTTGCGCCGGGAGCGAGCTCATTGTTGTCTCAACTGAACTCTTTGACCTCTGGCATCCCCGCCGGTAGCTCAATCCCATCCAGTATCGCGTTGCCGGTCAGCTCGATTCAGTCCCAGCTCAGCTCGCTGCTCAGCTTGCCATCCAACCAGCCAATTCCGACAAGCATCGCCGAACCAGTCAGCTCCTTGCTATCTCAGCTGAACTCTCTAACCTCTGGCATCCCATCTGGTAGCCCAGTACCCTCAAGCCTTGCCCTACCGGTCAGCTCAATCCAGTCCCAGCTCAGCTCAATACTCAGTTTACCGTCCAACAATCCAATCCCATCAAGCATTGCGCTTCCAATGAGCTCTGTGCTGTCTCAGCTGAATTCGTTGACCTCCGGGCTCCCCACTGGCTTGTCTATTCCCTCGAGTATCGCTGTTCCAGTCAGCTCTCTACTATCGCAGCTGAGCTCGCTCGGTCAAGGTATTCCAACAGCTCCTCCACCGTTCCCCACGGATCTTTCACCACAGGCTAGCTCTATTGCGTCTCAACTGAGTTCCCTGACCTCGGGACTCCCAGCGGGCTCACCACTGCCATCGAGCATCGCAGGGCCTGTCAGCTCTCTTCAATCACAATTGAGCTCGCTCAGTCAGAGTATCCCAACTGCACCACCACAATTTCCAACGGGTCTCTCACCACAAGCAAGTTCCATCTTGTCTCAGCTAAGCTCTCTAACCTCTGAAGTTCCAGCTGGATCCCCTATACCATCAAGTATTGCAGGACAGGTCAGCTCGCTGTCGTCACAGCTGAGCTCGATTGGACAAGGTTTCCCAACTGCTCCACCATCGTTTCCAACAGCCCTCTCGCCACAGGCGAGTTCTATTATATCTCAACTGAACTCTCTAACGTCTGGGCTCCCACCAGGCTCTGCATTGCCCTCAAGCGTTGCAGGGCCAGTCAGCTCTCTTCTATCGCAGCTCAGCTCTCTCGGTCAAGCGTCCGCAACTGGCCCACCACCATTCCCGACAGGTCTTCCACCACAAGCAAGCTCTGTCCTGTCTCAACTCGGCTCTTTGACCTCAGGATTTCCAGCTGGATCTCCGCTGCCTTCGAGTATTGCAGGATCGGTTAGCTCGCTGTTGTCACAGTTAAGCACCCTGGTCCCTAGTTTCACAACTGTACCACCACCATTCTCAACAGGTCTTTCACCGCAAGCAAGCTCCGTCCTGTCTCAGTTAAGTTCCTTGACCTCAGGGCTTCCAGGAGGCTCTCCGTTGCCTTCAAGTCTTGCTTCACCTGTCAGCTCGTTGTTGTCTGAGCTCAGTTCAATAAGTTTGGGTGCTACACAACCAACGGGCCTTCCAACTGGGCTTCCTAGCAGCATCGCGCAACCAGTCAGCTCATTACTTTCACAGCTCAGCTCTCTAACTGCAGCAGTCCCTTCAGGATCTTCATTGCCTTCTAGCATTGCAGTACCCATGAGCTCCCTCCAATCACAACTCAGTTCTGTTCTAGGAGGTGTTCCGACCAGTATTGCACAGCCAGCCAGCTCTCTGCAGTCTCAGCTCAACTCTTTGACCTCCGGCATCCCGTCAGGCAGTCCGATCCCATCTAGCATAGCTGTACCAGTCAGCTCTATCCAATCACAGTTGAGCTCACTTCTAGGAAGTGTCCCGACTAGCATTGCACAGCCGGCTAGCTCACTGATATCCCAACTCAACTCCCTTACTTCAGGTTTACCTTCAGGCTCGCCACTGCCATCCAGTATCGCTGCGCCTGTGAGCTCTATTCAATCGCAGCTGAGCTCACTCCTGGGAGGCGTTCCAACTAGCATAGCTCAGCCAGCTAGCTCACTACTGTCTCAGCTCAACTCTTTGACCTCCGGCATCCCGTCTGGTAGCCCGATCCCATCTAGCATAGCTGTGCCTGTCAGCTCTATTCAGTCGCAGCTCAGTTCACTCTTAGGAAATGTTCCGACCAGCATTGCACAACCGGCTAGCTCACTGCTGTCCCAGCTCAACTCTCTCACATCTGGGCTGCCTTCAGGCTCGCCACTGCCATCCAGTATCGCTGCGCCTGTGAGCTCTATTCAATCGCAGCTGAGCTCACTCCTGGGAGGTGTTCCAACCAGTATTGCACAGCCAGCTAGCTCCTTACAGTCTCAATTGAACTCTTTGACCTCTGGGATCCCATCCGGCAGCCCGATCCCATCTAGCATAGCCATACCTGTCAGCTCTATCCGATCACAGTTGAGCTCGCTTCTAGGAGGTATTCCGACTAGCATTGCACAGCCGGCCAGCTCACTGATGTCTCAACTTAACTCTCTTACTTCGGCATATGCTCCAGGCTCGCCCACGCCTTCTAGCATTGCTATACCCGTCAGCTCTATCAAATCCCAACTAAGCTCACTTCTAGGAGGGGTCGCAACAACACCGAACTCTTTGACAGGTTCCGTGAAGCCTTCATCGACCTCACGTAGCACCTTCTCCCTCACATCAAGGCCAAGGCCGACCCAGACTTGCAACGTTGCACCTGGCGACGATCTCTGCCCAACTTGTGATCAGAAGGCTTACAGAGATGGCAATTCAGAGACTTTCTTCACCGTCTACGAAGTCGATTGCGCCCGTGTCTACATTGGACCGTCTGTCGGAAGATCTGTCGCTCGTCGCCAAACGCCGGATGGTACAGCGAGCGACCCAGATGCGTGCATGTACCAGTGCAATCTGCTACCAGAATGCGTTGCTATTAACTACAATCCTGCCGACAAATCCTGCCGCCTTCTTGGGGAGCCCACTGGCTATGTTCAGGAGGACAATGTGATTGCTGCGATCAAGGCTGACAATGCCACGGGTACCGTACCTGGTGGTCCGACAGTTGCACCAACTCCTACAGGAACTGCCTTGCCGCCCCCATTGGAAACATGCGTCGCATCAAACGGTTCTCAGATTTGCCCAGGATGTAACGGACACGCCGTTGAGAATGCGCAAGGCCTCGAGTACATTGTCAGCTGCTCTACTCTCTACTCTGGTAGCGTTATCCGGATCGACACCATCAATAGCACTAATAACACCGGTTGGGATCAGTGCTTTGCCAGCTGCGACAGTACATCATCTTGTATTGCTGCGTCATTCCAGAATAGTCAATGTACACTCTTCAGTGACGTCACTGGCAGCGTCACAAGCCCGGGTGCTATCTCAGGTCTTCGTGCTCAACAGGCCAACATATCTACAACCACGGCCGTCCTTCCTGCTACGACGACTACGACTACGACCTTTATCTTCACAAGTACAACGATCACTTCTGGAGGCTCGACCTTTGTCTCGTCATATACAGTTTCAACTGCAGTGACAACCACAGTTCCGGAGATTACTACGACTATAACTTACATACTATCCAGCGCTCCGAATGGACCAACCACGACTGCTCCAGGAATAAGCAGCATGGGAGCGCCTGGTCCAGTTCCATCCGTTAGTGTCATCTACGTAACAGTGTGTCGCGCTCGCGTCTGATGGAAAGTCTCAAACTTATGTGAATATGGAATCTGATTGGAAACTGGTCTGGGAAAGTGTTCTTGTGTCGAAATTTCGGCTCATAAATAACATATAACAGGTTGCGGTTACTTCATTCAAACCCACCTTGAGATATAGTCGTGCATCGTATCTTACAGCGTTTACATTCTCCACTAAACTCATAATCATTAAGATGTCCTGAATTATAAGGATAGGGAATTCTAGCAACGTAACGAATATCATATCACCTTGTGCACTTATATTCACAGCAAGTAAGTTTTTTTTGGTGAGACCACAGTTAAGTTTCCGCTACGTTGAAGGGAGTCTAGTGGAACATGTGTGTAGAGAAGTTTTTATGTAAGATCGTACTAATGACAAAGACTTCCATTGCAGATAACCGGGACTGTGGTGACTTGCAATATAGCCGATGTAGATATTCTGTGAAGTTGATAGATTAATTCTGAGTACACATGCCCGATGGTGGCAAATCAAATATGAGTGGGTGCCTAGGAATGACATGATGATATAAGATAGAATGGGATACCGGAATATGATAGTGTACCTCATTCACAACATCGCCTCGTGGGTACCGGTTTCCTTTGATCTGTGCTGAGTTTTCTTGTAGAAAAGAAGGCGCTTGTACGTTGGAAGACTAGTACCAAAGCAGGTAAAGTGCGTCAGCATCGAAGACTTAGAGGACGCTGGTGAAGGAGACATGAGGCTCAAGATGGTTCCGTCACTTAGAACATCGTATGCAGGTTAGACACGCATAAATCTGTATGGATGGTATATTCTGGATGCCATACTTCAAAAGATGTCCACAATGTATAATTGGACAATATATTGCTAAGCTATCATGAGGTTTAGCGATGAAGCAGTTTTGGGTCTTCAGAAGTTATCTGATTTATATTCAAGCATTCTCCACGATCAGAAAAAAAAGCCATAGTTGGCGAAATGGGACCTTGACTTTGTGATGGCCTTTGACTGGTGATGACATTTCTGTACATGTGTAATTAGATCATTTGTTAGCTGCCGTAAGGAAGTGTTCTAGATCTGACATCGGATCTTTGTTGTCAACAATTCCAAGCACTGTCTCTGGCTGTTTATAACCAAGGAGAGCCTGTAGCACTGGGCTCATCTTAAGCACCGTACTTCGGGGGACTGTAAGAAATTGGTTCTCTTCAGTGCGTAAGGTCCCACGGACGAAGAAGAGACCGTAGACTACTCGTCGAAAATCCGGAAGCGAGTTGTGTCCACCTCCATGGTATGCAGCACCAAGGAAAATCAGAGCAGATCCTGCTTTCATTTCTGCGAACAATTAGCTTCAAGACATGCCACAGACGCCTCCGAAGACACCAACTTACCGGCAAAACAGATCTCGTCCACTCGCGGCTTGCGGTTGTCATCCCAGTGATGGCTCCCAGGAATGAACATTGTGGCTCCGTTCTCCCTTGTTGTGTCACAGCCAGCTATCAAGCAGGCGAACTGGCTCTGTTTCTCAAGATCGAAGGGTCCACCGTGTCTGATCCCATGGATGTTGTCGTCCCTGTGAAGGAGCTGCCTCGGAGCGGGATGCCCGATATCGAATCCAAAACTGCAACTCAACAAAGGGTCGATTTTGTATTCCTGCCCAACTCCTTCCCGCCACACTGTGAAACGCTCCGTTAGAATGCGCTCCCTCAGCTGTGTTAACAGAGGCGTTTCGCAAACTGCAGCAATTGTCGAGGATTTTCCGACCAGGCCTGGTATAAGGTTCGTCTCCTTGGGGATGATGGAGATTGAGTCGTTCTTCCAGGCACTGCTTGCACCCGAATTACTCGCCTTAATTTCCAGTCCAACATTTTCTAAGTCCTTAGGTGAGAAGAAATCCTCTATAATGACACCCCCATCTGATTCAAGGATCCCCAAGATATCTTCAATCGGCGCTGATGGTGGGAGACGCTGAATGGAAGACACTGGCATGTACGAAGCGTCGATTGGTGGAGGTATGCCCATCTTGATACAATACAGAACTATCAACCTATTGTTCAACCAGGATCTGGAATATTACCTTAGACACCTGTATTGCCGTGGAGGAGGGCAGATATTTAAAAGAGTCTCTACCTTTGAGCGCACTGTAGCGTTAGCTTGCCCTTTCAGTAGCTTCTTCCCTATCTTATGATGTAAGGCGTAAGAAGTTTCCTAATAAGGCAAGATGTGATGTCCAATAGGCACTTTATCGGGGGAAGCGGAACGAGATCAAGCGACACGCTGAGAACAACACATCATGCACTGCGTACTTCTAAGTTATGATTGATCATTCGTCTGATCTGAATGCCTTACGCATGGTCTAAGTCCACGCTGTAAATATTAAGAGGGACGGGTGTATTATCGCTACCCAAGAGAATCTTCCGGGAGCTCGGTTCTGTATAAATTGAACGTATCGAGGAATTTTTTAAGAAGATTCCGTTCTGGTCAACCTACAAATTGTCGTTCGTGTCCTTGTAGCAACAGCTGTGTCTCAGCTGCCGTTCTGGAGCAGAGTAAGAGCAGCCTTGAACAAAGTGAAAGTCACCATAATGATCTAAGAGCTTCCAGGCATCAATTTTTCGGCTTCTGCAGCCGCCTCTCTAAGTTTGTGATGATATCCACCGCTTCCCAGGCTGCTTACCAAATTTGCATTGTAATGAGCACTGCACATGTAGCAAATGAGGAAAGCGGTAGCTGTCAGCTCATGGAGATGTAGATGCAGTCCAAATACACGCATCGCGACGTTTATTACAGCATATATCGTATCACGCTGCACCTCGAGGGGTAGAGATAGTGAGTCGAGAAGTGGAGCAGTGTTGGGCTGCTGATGTGGTCTGATCAACTCAGGGCACAATATAAGCACGGCCTGGAAGGGTTGTGGTCGCATGAAAGTCCCACTGGCAAAGAGAAGAGATTCAAACCCATCACGAGCAGCCCGATCGTGTTGAAGATCCCAGAGGCGGACTACATCTTGGATAGCTGGCGATAGGGAGATCATCCGGGAGTAGTGAAAAGCTGGAGACAGCAAAACTGCAAAGGGTCGGTGAAGTACAGCCGTAAATGTGTTGAAGACACGAATGACGAATTTCTAGCGGAACGATATCATTTCGACACGTTTATTAGACTTAATACTGTTCACCACGGATACCATCACCTAAGAGAGATCTTAGCTGAGCTTGCATGCAACACTGAACTCCATAAGCTGTTCTCCATTGAGCTCCCTCGCTATTCTCAGGCGTAAAGCTAATGATGACGATAGAGCTTGTCTCGAGAGCGTTTGCACGTCTTCATAACCAAGATGACCGTTTTTTGAGAGGTGAATTTCCTATGCCGCTGCCAGGAATATGATTGTTAATCTCCAGTAGGTCAATCTCATGCGCGTCTACCGAGGGAGGCAATCCAGCAGAGATTGATGCGCCCAGGTTTAGCTCTAGCAGGGTCTCCCATAAACCTTTTCTGTCGCTGGAGAGGTGCCATGTGGCGCGCCGGTGTAGTCCCATTACCATAGCACTTCTTAAGGCAACACTAGTGTAGATGTAGTCGGTAACCTACGTATTGTTAGTACACCCCTTGCTCGCCTGTAGCCATAAAAGGACGACATACGTCGTCCACTGTCACGACTTGTCGTGAGAGGTTGATAAGAGCCCATAACTTAACAGTCTCTATGTTAAAGTCTTGGAGATGCATAGAGGTTTGTGGCAGACTAGAAGCGAGATTTATCCAACCCAACACTGATGCTCGGGAGAATGTCTCATCGGCTTCCGGCATTGTGGCATCTGCTAGTCCAGCGATGAGTAAGATCTGCAACATAGAACAAGAGCCAACTTCTTTAGTATTACAAAGCACATCCTCATACTCTTGTTGTATAGTATGCTGGTCACAGATCGAATAGACAGCCTGGAGTGTGTCAAAATAACGCTGAATCAGGTTCCCTGCTACTTCCCTTGGTGGCAGTTGGTCGTGCAAGTTTGTTGGAATTGCCTCATGATTTTGCTCAAATTCATATTGCCTCGCTGTAGATGAAACAATGGTACAGTAAGCACAATTGTTTGCCCAATCAAATACACCTGATTCGCCGAAACACGCCATTATCGGGTCAAACTGGACCTATTGATGAGACAGCAAATTCTTTGTGACTATGGGCAGGTAAGGTCTTACAATCCGGAGCAGCCATGAATGATGTGTACAGCCACGTATCAAGACTTCGTCTGTCTGGTTACAAGTTGGCCCTGCTGCAGCATTTTGTCTTGACACATCATCACTGGGACCTGGAAACGCCCTCGCGCCCGTTGTTGTTAATGCTGAGGTAAAGTCCCCTTGATACGCGTTTGCATTGTGACTTTGTGTGGTATCAGGATGTATAAGCTCTGGCAGAATCTCTGCAGTGCTTGGGTCGAGTATTGATGACTCTTGCATAGGGTCTTTTCCTTGACTTGACAGATTTAAAGGAGGCGACACTGCATTTTCGTACAAACAATGCTGGTGCGTATGCTGCCGGGTGCATTGACTACACGGTTTATGTCGATTGCATTTCACTTTCCTTTCGTGGCAAAGCTTACAAGCAATCTTTCGCCGACGCTGGCGAGATTTTGGCATTCTTTGGCCCTCAACTTGCTCGGACATCTGTGTTTGATATGGAGAAGGCTAACAAAGACGAGCAACTAAAGGTTGACACTCATAGCATTTCCTGGCGTTCAAAAAGACTCACGCGAACATGTAGATACCCGTTTCCGACCGCTGGTTGAATCCAGCATTAGTCGGGGCCGTAAGGCTGGTTAGTCCAAGCGAGAAATGAAGGACATTCGCCGTATGTACTGCAAGTATAAGCGAGAGTGCCGACCGCCTCGCGCAAAAGCGTGACTGATATCGGTGTAACGCAGAGATCTATGATTTTCAAGCTTACAACAACTCTATGAATTCATGGATATCGTAAGATGGCCGAAGTATCTCCGGAAGGTCTGAACGTCGATAGGGTAAGTAATAGCTCAAGTTCTTTAAAGCGGAACACTTCATGTGCAAGCAGCCGTTCCTCGGACTTAGCGGCCTCGGTATAATGGTCTTGACCTCATCCACCTCACTCCGATTGTGACATAATAGAGACAGATTGTTAGTCTCGCTTTCTCTGTCAGGCCTCGAAGCCAACATAAGTAGTCTCTCATATGTCCAGGAACTCTCATGTATCCCCGAGACGACAAGCCGGAACATTTCTGGATCCCTATCATACGCCCGAACGTACAGGTACCGTGACAGACTAGCTAACTTTGAGCCTCTGACCTATTTATTCAGCTCTTCCTATCTCATCTTGTAGCCAGAGATATTCGATCGCACGTCGGCGTTAAATAAGCGAAACTTTATTTACGCAATGTTGGACCAGAGCACTTTGCTGCTCAATGAGACGTTGGACATATTCGGCCAGAACCCCCGTCTCAGCAGGCTCTACACGCAGCTGTGTTTTGCATTCCCTCTCCCAAACTATGACATACAGCTGCAGGCAAGAATTACAGCTCATCTCAGTCACGGGCTCGAAATACTGGCGGCAGCCCTTCCTTGGGTAGCAGGAGAAGTCATTAGAGATGACACCGGACTCTACAGGATACGAGCTTGTGGCAGTACACCGACACTAGCTATCAAAGATTTGAGCAATCAATTACCGTCTTTCGAAGAATACCGGAAAGCTCGGTTCCCTTTCAAGATATTGGACGAGATGGTGATTGCGCCTCGCCGTACTTTGCCCGATGCTGTGAACGAAAATGCACCCGTCTTTCTGCTTCAGGTGAACTTCGTTGTTGGGGGCTTATTGTTAGTATTCAACGGTCAACACAACTGCATGGATTTCAGGGGACAAGCGGAGATCATTCGTCTTTTCTCGAAGGCTTGCCGAGAAGAAGTTTTGACAGATGGGGAGCTGGAAGCAGCCAGACTTCCACGTTTTGATTGGATTCAGACCATTGGTGAGACTGAGAATCTGCCAAGATCTAAAACCAAATCCATTCTGTCAGCTGCTGCCAGTGGAGAGCAAGCACCACGGTTGTCATCGAGAAACCTGTGGACATACTTCCTCTTCTCATCGGACGCGTTGTCCACCCTTAAGAGCACAGCCGTTGAGACGATGGAGTCGGAATACGTGTCAACAGATGATGTACTCAGCGCATTTATCTGGCAAGCGGTACTTCGAGCTCGTAAGAGTCGGCTTGAGTCCATGCAAGTAGACTCTGTCTTCGAACGTCAAGTTGACGCCCGGAAACGTCTTGGAATTCCTGAAGGCTACACAGGAAACGTAGTCTTTAAGAGCAAATCCGTACTGCACTTGCAATACATTATTGAAGCGCCACTTGGAGTCGTTGCTTCTCGTCTCCGCCAAGCCCTCAATCCAACACCAAGCATCGAACATCAAGTGCGAGAGGCTGCAACAACTTTACATAAAGAGATTCGGGAGTCTGGAACGATCTCTGGATCTATTCATACCGGCTTGCCATTGACTGGAATTAGGCTGAGCTCTTGGGCGAAAGAAAACTGCTATGGTCTTGACTTTGGAGGGTTACTAGGCAAGGCTGAAGCTATACGAAGACCTAGCTTCAAGACATGGGAGGGTCTTGTATATTTTCTACCAAAAGCACTCAATGGTGAAATTGCAGTGGCTCTATGTTTGAGGGATGATGATCTCGAAAGGTTGAGATCGGACGATTTATTCAGGCAATATGGGCAATATGTCGGTTAGGACTCCATTCGTGGAGCCAATGAAATTACGAACTGATCAGCTTCATCAACCAATCTACCAATCTTGTCACAGATTAAGTATGACTCAGAGTCTATCAAACGTACTCATCGTGGTGATGTTAATGCTTTTGGTAAGTTGTGACTAGTAGCTTCGTTTTTGGAGATGCAAGCTCTGTAGGTATTTCATCATACGAACAGCGTTATCGACGCTCGAGCATAGCATCAAGCATGATCCCTGCCTGTACTCCACGTCTGCAGATCTGATCATATCGTCAATAGTCTGATCAACGTCTGATATCTGTGGCTATGCATTGAGAATGATCGCTACCCCTGCGTTTAGGCAATTGCTGATTAGAGTGAGTCAAAGTACATCGTGGCCCGAGAAAGATGCTCTATTAAGAACGCCTTTACTTTTGCATGGTTGTGTCAAATGAGATCTTCAAACAGTTCTGCGTTAAAGACGATAAGTTTCCATGGTGTGAGCATGAGAGATTTAGGACGTGTCAAAAGAGTGCTCAACCCCAATCCATCCGTTGAAACTATTCACTGAATGAACAAGGACAGGAGAACGGTGGCTGATGTGGTGAAGAAGAAAGACGTTATTCTCGCAATGGCCAGCATTGCTGACTGCTTCGCTATCAAGCACTGTAGTTCAGCTTGGGTCTATACCGTCCTAGATAGCTTAACGAAAGAGGTTATTAAAGCCGGAGACATAAAGGGTGATAAGTTCATTAACAAGTACAGGTATAAATGTACCTCCGAAGCTCTACAAAACTGAAAACATGCCTTGGAACGCCAACTCTATAATTCCGATACACATTGTGATGAGTTTGATCGCTTTTCGAGGATGTTTGATTGCAGCCTGCTGTGTTGCAGACACCCTTTCAGCTTAATCAGGACTTTCAAAGTCATTCTGTCCTTGATGGTCATACTCTGTATATCCTATTACCTAAGCAACCTTTAGCAACGTCCACCACCGTATTAAAACGAGATGGAAACGACCGCCTTGACGCCGGCAACATGGCTGAGTCAAGTCTGCAGAATAATTCCCTCCGGTGATTTTTCTTGCTCATATGGCTGTAGCAAGTGGACATGCGCTTTGACAATAACATCATTCGACCTACAAACAGACCTGGAAAAGAGAAATCAGACTCGCCAGCAAATGCATCACAGCCATCAGGTTGCGACGGGTACGCGATACGTTAGAGCTCGCCCGGGTTACAGGTAAGCTTGGCCCCATGATTTTGCGAGGACGTCTACTGGCCGGCGATAAGATAAGGTCAGAGGATGTTGATACCGCTTGTGACTGCTGGGAAGTTGTATATTATTACTGGTGGAGGCGAATAAACCGCGACCTAAAGATCACCAGTCTAGTGGTCGACAACTCGTCTTATGGGCAGTAACCCACTTTGGAGAAATACCGGTCTAACACCTGAGGACTCATTGCGGCGGTTCAATAGCTTGTTGGCAGGAGGAACGCAAAGTCGGCACCATTATCCCGAGCTTCTCGGATGTGAACCAAGGTTTTGTAGGCGCTGTGAGCACCGCAAAGTTCTCGGTAGCTTTCCCGATCAAGTCCTTAACAAATATCGCTAATCAGTTGACTCCATTCGCTGTACAGCAAATAGGATGCTTCGCCGTTGCTGCCCGGGAGCGCAAGGCCGGCTACACCTATTTTAGGCCTCCGTAACGTATGCTCTAAAGTCCCAACCCAAATCCAGTAACTCATTTACACGCCAAAGGGCAGCGTGAACGTCTTCAATATCACAGGCGGCTTCGCTTACTATAATACGATCGCCAAGCAATGATGCTCTTAGAGTCTGATAGCATGTGGATGCGAGATAGAAACTCAAACAATGCACCTGTGAGTATCTGCTGCGGCCCATTTTCGCGTATATATACTAGACTGAGGCAAGCCGGCATGAAATCCGGTTGGGAGTAACTACAGCGACCGTCCAAATATCAGTGGAGCTCCACAGCCATCTTATTTTCTGCACAAAACATATCTCATCCCATCCAAGATACTCGGATTGACTGAAGAGCAGCAGGCCACGTCAACAGAAGACGAATACTAACGTTGAAAGTCACAAACGCAAGCATGCTTTCTCAAACCCTCTCTTACATACCGCCCGACGCAATATTCAAGCTCACCGAGCTCTATAATACCGACAGTGACCCTCGTAAGGTCAACTTAGGACAAGGCACTTACAAGGACGAGTTTGGGAAACCGTTCATTCTGCCTGCTGTCAAAACCGCAAAGTCAAGACTAGAGGGCGCCAATCATGAGTACCTACCGATTCTTGGACTTCCTAGCTTAAGGTTGAGCGCTTCTCGCCTACTTTTTGGTGATGAGCATCCAGCAATTGTTACGGGCAGGGTAAGCCGATGCCAGTAAACTCATGACTAGGGCCTGTTGTTGACCATGTGATAGGTTGCCTGCTCACAGAGTCTCTCTGGAACAGGTGCTTTGCACCTAGGTGGCGCATTCTTGCGACGGGTTTGCGACAAGTCGTCCATAGTGTATATCACGGACCCAAGCTGGTCCAACCACAAAGCAGTTTTTGAATCTGTAGGCTTCCCTGTCAAGTCATACCGATATCTGGATGATCGAGGGGCTCTAGACATGGAAAATCTGGTTGCAGTGCTGAAAGAGGCACAGCCAGGCTCAGTCTTCATCCTGCATGCATGCGCTCACAATCCCTCTGGCCGCGACCCTACCCAGGAACAGTGGTTACAGATTGCGGACATCATGCAAGAGCGATCTCTGTTCCCAGTATTTGATGCTGCCTATCTTGGCATGGCTGGGGCTGACTTCGATTCGGATGCATTTGCGATAAGACATTTTGCCGAGAGGATGGAAATTGGTGTCTGTCTTTCGTTTGCAAAGATCATGGGTCTATACGGTATTCTCTATCTTGGGAATTTGTGTAGGAGACAAGCTCCCAGCCCACTGACATTCTTCCAGGTGAAAGGACTGGTATAGTCGCGTTCGTGTCGCAACATGCAGGAGGTAGTAGGGTCATAGAATCCCACCTAGAACAACTGCAGCGGGCGGAGATTTCGAATCCACCAGCGTTTGGCGCTCGGGTCGTTGCGGAGGTGCTTGGTGATGAAACATTGCAAGCACAGTGGAGAAGCGATCTCGGCGGCATAAGCTCGAGGCTTGGCCAGATGCGAAGGAAGTTGGTCAACGAGCTGAACGACTCGGGTGAGTAATGAAAATCTTGCCTCTACCGGCAAGTGCTAACCAGGCATCAAGGCTGCCCAAAGCCATTCGAGCACATCAGGCAACAAGTGGGCATGTTCGGTATTCTTGGTCTCAGTCTTGAGCAGGTTTTCTTATTACGAGGTAATGCCATTTCACTGATTTTAGTTGGTGACGCTCACTGACCATCTTATAGAAAAGTACCATATATATATGGCTGACAGTTCACGAGTTTCCATCGCAGGTTTGAACGAAGGTAATGTCAAGTATGTTGCTAAGGCTATTGCAGAAGTGTGTTCTGGAATCTAGCTACTTCGAAATCAATGCAGAGATTCTGACTGCTTCTCCGAAGGGTTTATTGTCCCTTTTTGACCTAAGTTACACGATCGCAATGAGTTGGAAAGCATTATGTATTTGGTCGCTAATGGCACACGAGAAGAGCGTTTATGATGCACCAGTGCGTGCTTACTCACCAAGCGAAGATACTAGGTACGCTCCTCGTACGATCATCGCAACTCAATCCCTGGTAATACTGAGAGATTTCCTGATATACCAAGAAGTTTGAATGCTCCCTACTGCTTATCCAACCTGTTGGACTTGCCTGATAAGTGCGACTGCCTGTATTCAGCATGCCAGCTACAGCAGGCAATAGCTTAAAGTTGTAGTGGTGGTGGCGGCGTCTTGAAGCCAGAGTGTTCTTGATAAAGAGAGCTCTTCGCCTTGAGTACAGTTAATTACAGGGTGAACAATAGCTCTACTATACAAGACAAGGGTAATGTCAAGGGGTACACGGTCAGAAACCAAAGAGAGGGATAAAGAGAATGTGTGGCCTTGGACCCTAATGGAGCTCCATCACGTTCCACCCTCGCGTTACGCCATCACATAGCATCACCACCATCCTCATCTTGTATGACAGTCATATGACAGTATACACAATCCCTCGAGGTGCAAGACTTGAGAGATTGCCTCAATGTCAATCCAGCATCAGCAATCGTTCCGTTGTTTATCTTTTTGAGAGTCTAGTCCTCGCCAACGATCCGTGACAGCAAACATGCCAGCAAAGGCAGAAGATACAGGCCTCCCAAAGCGATTACCAGAGGAGCGATCTTCGATGGAAACAGGAGAGATGAAAGACAACCCCAAGACATGCAAGCCCTGAGGGTGAACGCCAGATAGCGCTGCAAAGGGGTGGCTACATTCATAATGGCACCTGTAGCATACGGCTTATCAGAAATGACAAATTCTACTATTGAAACGCAGAGAATCCTCTTGTTCTTCATTCTAGGCCTTTTGACTACCGGTACTGGCGCATTTCATCTCAGGGTAATGCCAGACAACCAATCAAACGCCTCTTTCTTGAACAAAAGAGAGTACCAGATTGCTATTGAACATATCAGGGCGAACTATCAAGGTTATACCGGACAGACACCGGAACTGGTCACAGTTCCGTAGGGCATTCATTAATTCCCGCAGATACCCTCACGTGTTCTTTTCGGCTCTGATGAACATTTCAAACCGTGGTATCACAACCTTCGGCTCATCGATCATCAACTCCTTCGGCATTAACAACAGGGCTGCGCTTCTGCCCCAGATGTCTGGCGGACTGGCAGACACCATCTCGAGAATTGGGTTTGGTATGATATCCGACAAATTCATGGACCACACGGTCACTACTAATTGTCCCATTTTGATATCTACGATCAGAGGGATCATGACGGTAACTATCCTGGCCGGTGCAGAGGTGAATTTGCTGGTCGAATGTTATTTCATAAGTTGCGTGGGCGCGCCATGGAGGACTGTCATGGTCACGATCCTAGATAAAACTGTTGAAAACATCGAGAAGGCCACCGTCGATGCTGGTTTCCTAAGAAGAGGATTTTCACACGAAGTAGCTTATTTTCTTGGACTAGTTACACGTAGTAAAGAGTTTGACGTCCCTTTCAATTCTGTCAGTTTCAATGGAGATATATCAATGGTACAGTCATGGGTTAGAAGTCGTGTTCCTTCCTCATTCGTAGTCACACCGGTTACAAGACCAACACAAATCCTCCACAGTAACAAGACCGATCTGATCGAAAACAGGAGCAAACAATCAAGATCACTACCTACGCAACTCCTCGAATATATACCAAGCAACGCTAGAATTTTCTTGAGGATGGGCCACACTCAACGCTTATGAACAGCTCAGGTACAAGCTTGTTCATTCCAGCGAGGGATGATGAAGGGTATGTTGGCTATCTGTCTTGACTACCACACTTTAGAGTGATGGTCTCAGGATTTGTTTGGGCCAAAGACATATTTGCCAGGCTGCTCGAGAAGTGATTGTAGTTATTCGCAAGCTAGCTATGGAGGTTCATCGTTGATGTCACATGACTCAAACGAAGCGCAGATTTTCTAATTCAAGAGCTCAATCGCTATCCTTGGCTCTGTTCACACACCACCACTACTGATAGGTACTCCACCGCGCTTTCTATTGCACCGACTAACGCGTTGTTCGTCGCATCGTCCACTGCAGTGAATAAGATCATGACTTAGGTACTGAGCACCCGCTCCAAATTGAATGCGCAACTCACGTCATGTTGGTAGATCAGATCCATCCTGATTTCTTTGCCAGAACGGCAGTCCATGTCAAGTGTAAAGTACCGATCTCTTACAATAATGCTAATAATCGTGCCATTCTGGTAGTTGTTTGAAACCAAAGTCTTCCACAGGGACACTGCTCGCGGGTGAACCAAAGAACTTAAACATCAAAGCTGCCAGACCAGACCAATTGAAGAGGCTGAAGAAGCGAAAGATTACGTGGAACGTGAAGATACCCCAAGCGGTCTCAAGTCCGAAGATGCGCTGTATGCCAGGGGGTAGCTTCTGCGCACGCTCGACGATTGGCCGCATTCTCTCCTCGTATGCGGCAAAAGCGGCCGTATGATCTTCGGGATGTAGGCTCAAAGCGCCAGCCAAATTGTAAGCGCCGTTCAGGGCGAGCGTGGTACCCATACCAGATACTGGTGAGCCGCAATAACTGTTTTGTGTCAACCGTTGTCTTTGAAAGATTGATCAAATCAAGAGAACTCTTACCCAGCATCGCCAAGCAGGACTACCCTCCCCTTGCTCCAACTCTCCATCTTGACTTGACCGATAATATCGTAGTAGAAGTCATCCGACGCCTCCATTCCCTTGATCAATCTTTTGCTCTCCCAGCCAGCGTCGTGAAAATAGTCCTTGAGAAGGGCTTTTTGGGCATCAATACCCTTGCTTCCGTCCATTGCAACTTCCCGTAGTCTTGCGTCTTCCTCATTGCATATGGTCATGAAGACTGTAGTCGTGTCCTTTTGACTGCTCGGTCTCACCATAATGCTCCTCTTTCCGGGCGCATGGTACCACCGCCTCCAATCTGTATCCGTCTCACTCTTTGGCAGGCTGAAGAAAGCACCATACATTCCTAATCGGTGGAGTCTGTCGTTTTCCCCTTCCTTACCCCAGACCATGCGTCTTGTTCGGCTTTGGAGACCATCTGCACCAACCACCAGGTCGAAGCTCTTCCTCTCACCACTCCTAGCGAAGCGTACGTGCACCTTCTGCCCATCTTGGTCAAGCTCGTCCAGATAATCGTCGAAGATGTAGTCAACGCCTGCTCCTCCGGCTTTCTTAACGTCTTCACTGATGGTAAGATTTCTTCGATAACATAGATCCGCAAGCCGACCTCTCAATATCTCAATATCGCTTGTACCCGTCTGAACTCTGCCCGACTCGTCTGCAGCACGTGCACCCCACACACGATTGTTTGCGTCAACAAACTGGCTACCCTTCTCACCCGTGGTTGAAGATCGAATGGCACTTTCCAGACCAAGCTTTCGTATCACTGTCGCGCCTGCACCCCGGATATCAATGTTTTGTCCTTGAACTTTTATTGCTGGAGTTCGCTCAACAATTGTCACGTGTGGCTTGTCTTGCACAGACGTAGAAGATAGAAGCAAGAAGCTGGCAACCGTTGGCCCGCCAATGCCGCAACCGACGATTAGTATGGAGAGAGGAGCCATTGGATTGTAATTGGCAAACAAAATGCAGCCTGTGATGCAGATCGGCAACCTGTATGTAATAGGTGAAACTTTATTGTATTGTGTGGAAAGCTACACGCCACGAAGGCAGGACAGCAGTATCGTTACAGCATCTTCTGTTACATATACATGGAGACCGTCCGGCCCGCGGTCTGTAGGTTATCTTCATCGCTCCGTTGCATTGTTGTAAATGCACCAAGTACGCGTTGCGAAAACGAAGGCATTAAAAGCGTGACGTCAACGCGACTGAAAGAGCGGAAGCGGATACGCAAGCAACCGACCGGTGCCGCTAAGTAGGGTGAGGAAACGGTCGCGTTCTGTCTCAAAGTACCTTTAATGAAGGCGAATGATTTAGCATTGCAATGCCCGGCATCCGTAATTGATGTCGTTCCATCAGATGCGTCTCCCAAGATCCTTGCTGATCGCCAGCTGTCTTATGAGAAGGTTCATGCTGCCATGGCTTTGCTATGGTCTGTTGAGATTGAGCGGATGCGCTTTATGCTGTCGTGACTTGATGGAACATTGTGCTACTTGCCTGTCTGCTAGGCAAGCCTCGTCGGAAAGACAACACCAGCTAGTATGCGGCACGTGCTTATGATTGCCTTCGCCCGGATATGCACTGATTAAATAGTGAACGATCGGGAGAGAGGGACAGAGAGTCAAGATTAAAGAGAGGGTTTCCTGGACGTCTAACGATAATAGGTCTACTTCATAAGCGCAGCTAGCCATATTCATTCAGCCACTGTTTGGCATCGAAACTTCATTAACTATCATGGTGTGCAGATTCAGGGCAAAGTCCCGAGTCCAGCCGCAGGGCGGCATTCTTGGACTTATTGAGCCAGACCATTGCCTCCACTCAGAGTTTAGCCTTGAACAACGCCTGCTGCTGCTTTATCAACTCCTTCAACTCTAGAGATTCACCAATTCTCCAACTGACTGCGGTTGCCCAGTCCGTACCTCTGAGGTCTGTCTTGCGCCATTGCCATCGTTGCAGTTTCTGTTCACGGTCCTGTAGCAGGTTGAGCACCCACTGGCCAAACACAGGCATCATCTTGAACCCATGACCCGAGTCACCGGACAAGACAACAAGACTGTTGTCCGTTTCGGGAACGTAGTCGATGCAGTACTCTGAGTCGCTAGAATCGGCAAACCAGCACAGTTTTTGCTCTACAAAGGGCCTCTCTGCCATCCATGGAAATACTTCGCGCAAGAGCTGGCGCAGCTTCTTCTCATCCTCGTATGGAATAAAATCTTGTGGTGGAGGGAGGCGATCTGCTGGTGGTAACGATATACCGTCGGCGTTGGTGTTAGTATAGCCTGCACCCAGTGGACATAATTTGAACAGCTGCGTCTTTGGATCTGGCTCGAAGAAGAATCCCAGATCTCGCACATTGGTTGTTGGGATGCCTCTCAAGTAATTCGTTTCTCGCTCAGACAGCTGTACGTGGGCCACTGACCAGCACCGCGCGACTGTAAATCTACCGAGGGATGGTAACAGCGCCGCGTTATGTGCACCCAGTGCGCAGATTGTCAACTGCGCCAGATGCTCCTGCTGATCTGCAGTCTTCACACCGATGCAGCGTCGCTTTCCTGATCGGCTCTCGTGTAAGAGTGCTTCGACTCTACCGGCCGACTCGCCAAACACAAATCTGATACCCAACCCTGCGCAGTACTCCCAGATACCTTTTAGTGTATCTGCAGAGTGAGCATATCCACCCAAGGCGTTAAAGTAGCCTTTGAACCCGGTTAATGGCCCAGTAAATTGCCAAGCGAATTTTCTAACGCTGTCCCCCCCATCCAGCGCGCTAATACCAGGTGCAAACACAGGGTGCGTAGAGATGGAAGCGAGTGCCTTGTCCAGATGCTCTCGAGCCTTTGGTGGAGCTCTCCCTGTTGCAGCATTGATGTACCCGGTCTGATGATAATAGGGTCCAAATAGTGGCGTGCGCCAAGCTTCCATGGCTTTCTATTGCGCAAACAGATGCTGTCAGTAATCGAACTTGTTTACACAACAGCAATGGGAGTCATTGCTGTAGCGTTCAGCTGGGAGCATCGTATGCTGGAGAGGGGAATACTAACAAGAGCCAGGTTGGTATAGAACGGATCCTCATACTCTGCTCTCACGATCTTGTTCAGGTCCCAAGCCGCTGAATATGGCGAAGGAATTTGCTCGGCACGTTCATACACTGTAATGTCTTTATATCCAGCCAGCTTCAGGTGCATTGCCGTTGACAGGCCCCATGCGCCTGCGCCGACAATGATGATCGATGCATCCTTCGAAGACATGATTTATTTTGACTTGATCTGCAGATTCCGAATTGTCGAAATTACTGTTGGCGATGCTGTCCAAGATAATGTTCACGGTTTCAATGCTGCTACATGTCCATTTAACGAATTGTTCTTTTGCAACTCTTCGTTCGTATGCAGCCAAGCGTGGATACAGCCAGAAGTTGTGTCGGAATACTATCTTCGGCTTGGATCCCGATGCCGACTACCGGATTAGATTCCGAATACACTTATACGCAGGTATCAAATATACGAATTAGGAGCTTCGATGCGTGCTGAAGCTCAGTAGAGCTTCATACTTCGGTTCTGATGCCCAATGCCTTGTTCCGAGGTTGTGATTTATTACTAGTACATCGGCAAAAACACTGGCCCGGATTCTGCATGAACATCGGTAGACTGGCTCTTCGCCGGTTTCAAGAAGTAGTCTGGATGGCTGGTACTCAGGAAATCATCAGCGTTGTTCGACTCCCCTGTTTTGAACTTTGGATCTCCTCTCGAGCATTGACCGATGATGCAGATTCAAGAGAAGCTCGAGAACCGTAAAAGTTTGGGAGGGTTTGGTCAACGACTGATCATCGATGCTGGGAGTGCATGTTTGGCGGGACTATCAGTTACGCCACTGGTTGCTATGATTGACAAGTGAGTCGACATCCGTCCGACGCACAACAATCAATTCCGCTAATATTGACGAAGGGCGGTCGTGGAAGCCGCTGCTGGTCAGGCCTCATGGGCATCTTCAATACGAGCTTCTGCTAAAATGCTCGCCTTGAGACCACATCGGATTATGATGAGCTCGCCATTCACATTAATGCTTTTGTTGTATGGAGGCACCTACTTCAGCGCGAATGCTTTCGACACTGGTTGCTCCTTCGTACAGGAAGCCTCAACATCTTCAACAGGTCACGATTTGGAGAAGTTTGCATTTGTGTCAACCATCAACCTAGCCCTTTCTATGCACAAGGACGTGCAGTTCGCCAAATTATTCGGAAATGGAGCAACCCGTGCACTCCCTCTAGCATGCTACGCCCCATTCGTCGCAAGAGATAGTCTGACTATCTTTGCCTCTTTTAACCTCCCACCCATGATTGCACCTCAACTTTCCGAATCACTAGACTCAATTGCACCTCGCTCGTGGATTGCGCAATTGGTGGCTCCTGTGATGGTTCAGCCTTTTGGTACAATGCTACATTTGTATGGACTGGACCTATACAACCGTAACTGGCATGTTCCCTTCAAACACCGGGCTAGAAAGATATATACGGATCTGCCATCTGTAAGCTTGCTTAGGATGATCAGGGTCATACCAGGGTTTGGATTTGGCGGCGTCATTAACACTTCTATGAGAGCGCATCTTCTGGAGAAACTGCGCTGAAAGATTCAAGCATCTGGGCACCATAGCTGCGATACTGAGTGTGTGAATTCATAATTATGCCAGCCGTTTGCATATAGATTAAAATAGATGCCGAGAAAAGCGAATTCTAGCTATAAGAAAGCCGCACATGGCTAAGAGCAAGCCCGGAATTGGCGCCGTAGACAGGTACCTTAAATGGAACATGCTCGCCTAGGACACGGAATTTGGGGTGTCAGCCATGAGGAGCCACCACAAGGCCAGGTAAAAAATAGCTCAAACAAAGATTTTGATGTAATGACACTTCATCAATCCATAAATTCTATTCAAGATTGCCTACAGTGTTGCGTCGTATCTCTGAACAAACAAACGCATCCTAGCTGCTTCTCAACCCCAGCTGGACACGCACACGTCGCCGAAGTTCCTTGACCATGGCTGACATTCCGTCTCTCATCCTCCCTGTCGCACCATGGTTCTCCACTGCCCTTCGGACGAGATACTGCATACATTCCTGGATCGAGCCCCAAGTAAGGCACTTGTAGACTCGAGGTATCTCAAAGTTGGATGACTGTAAACGAGGATCCTCCTTCATATTCTCTCCACGCTGTAGCAGACCACAGCCGAGGTCATCTGCCATACCCTGTAGCTGAGCGAATTCTAGGCTGACTGGTGTGTTGCCTTGCCGCGCTTGCTGATAAAAAAGATCCATTGCCTGGTTTGCACTTTGCGGATTGTGGCCAGCAAGTAGCAACCTGAAGTTCTTGTGTGCTGAAGAGAATCCAGGGAAACCGCCATTGATAAGATCACGCACGATCTTGTTGTAAGAGTCATCTGTATCCTGCTTTGTTGCATGTATGCGCTCTCGGATGTCGTTTTGGATGTAGGCTCCTCGTACGAGCTTAACTCCCAGCGACCAGCCTTCGGTCTCAGCAAGGCGCAGCTGATGCTCAAGCTTATGCCTTGATTCTTTCAAGTATGCTTGAACCGTATTGTAGACCAAAGGAGTCCGATCCTTGTTATTGTAGCGACGCATGAACTCCAACGTCCATTTGTCAATTGCAGGTTGCAGAACCTGTTGCTCTGCGTCTACCCAAATCCGGCTGTGCTGATCTGCAGCTACGCGAGCAAGTTCATCCATGGCGGCTAGAAATGAGTCCGGAATGTTGTGACCATTCAGTAAAGCATTAGTGATGTCCTGACCACCTCCGGTAAGCCTATGCCAGGCACATCAGTATATTGATTAGACAAAGCTGGGTACGATACGTACTTCATAGCCAAATAATCACCCTCACCGATCATGCTCAAGGTCTCCAAGTTGCCATGTTTCCATTCTTCGATCTCGACCTTCATACGTTTCTCTACAGCAAGCGGGCTCTCATCTATGTCTTTACAGGCGCTTGCAACCGTTTCTTTGCCGTAGCAGAGTGCAACACCCGAGAATCCAAGTGCTTTGATTTGAGAATGTGTCTTGGATATTTCGGATTGCGTTGTTCCGGCACAGAACTGGTCATAGATGAGGGGCTTGACGAGCATCTTTAGCATGAAATTCTTGTCGGGATTGAGGAGAGGAGAAGATGAATCGGCAATCTTCCGCATGAGGGCAAAGCCATATCTAAACAACGTTGGCGACGTCAGGAACGTGCTCAGAACCAGACTTCGCACTATGCTAGTAGTCGATAGCCGCTCAAGAGCTGATCTTTGAGCTATAGGCAACTGTGACTGCTCAGTAAAAGCATTATCCTTCGGACTGGCTACTCCGGTCGATGATGAACGCAAATTTTGGAAACTGTTCGTTATCGAGGGCGAACGAGATATAGAGGCTATGCTAACGCACGGCCGAGAGGAAAGCGTAGCAAGCGATTTAACCCCCATTCTTATGAAGGTGTACGATGAAGATACAGATGATGCTGGGTGAAGGCATGGTTGTTGGGGGTTTCAATATATCACCAGCAAACGGCCTTACGGATGCTCCTACCGAAATAGACCTTCGTATAGCTCCAGTCAATCGTCTCTCGACTTATCGTTGTCATCCATAACAAACAAGCTCTAGAGCTCGATTCGAGACCCGTGAGCTGAGGTCCTCCATGCTCCCCTCCAAGCTTCCATTTGTGGAAGGTTGGACCCGTCTCCACGTAAGGCTTCGAGCCTATCTAGCACGAGGGTCATCATGACTTACCTATAGTGACAAATGCCGATGATGCATATCTTGACATACAGCAAAGATTGGGCAGCGGAATGTGTTGACGGGTTTCTCTTCCGATGGAGCTGGGTTCATCTGTACCGACCGGGAAAGGTCCCGCCATGTTGGAGCTCTTTGTCAAGCTCGAGGACAGCCCCACGATTTGATTGCGTTGACTGTGACCCTTCACGATTCCGAGAGCTGCTGAAAGCTGCAGCACGATAGTTTCAAACATTCTGATGGTGAAACTGGCTGTCCAGTAAATCTTGATCAAGCTATGAAACAGTCTCAGGAATATCGTCATAATGCAATTTTAATAGGTCTCAGGGGATACAGCTTGCAGCCAGTCTAAACAGCTGAAGTCTAAAGAGTCAGCAACCGCAACAAGCTGTTCGCTACTAAGTGCACCTTCACAGTTCCAGCCTTGAAGAGGTTCAGTATCACCTTGGGATATTTGTGTGCCCATGTGGGTCAGCGTGTCCCAGCCCGAATACCCACTATCAAATCCCTCGGATGTTGCGTTGCCTGGATCAACTGCCATTGCAGCTAACCTTTTGAGACTTAGATCTAGCTGACGCAGCTCTGCTTTGCGGAATGATGCGAGGAGATTTCCTTTGGCAATCATCTCGTCAAATACCGAATGGATTGAGTCTAGTAGTGTGCCATCGTGTTTGTATAGCGAAGGGTCCACTGCATTAGTGATCAGCAGAATTACTGCTGAAGACCACGTTGATTCCAGGTCGAAAGGAATAAAGCTCTCTGTTTCATTGAGGGGGTTAGCATGAGCAGCCAGAGCAGCATTGTCATGATGCTCTTGAATATTAAGAACGTACCCAAAAGATTGTGAGCTTGCAATGCCGCTAGAAGTTCGACACTTTGATGTGCAGACGCAATGCACATGCGTAGTAAATTCCTGGCGCCTCCAGATGATCTCACACGGAATTGAGTCAAAGATTGTAGCCTCTTCTGCCAAAAGCTAAAGAGAAGAGGCCTAGTAGTAAGCATTATACACTAAGAAGTTCTCAATGTCAGCAGCCAAAACCATCACCACTTTACAGGGGGGTTGTGTATTTACCTGATGATGGAACAGATGCAAATACGCAGATAGTCTTGAAAGACTGCTACTAGAATGCTTCACATCTACAGGAAATGCTACCATGCGTTCATCGTTGATGTCCGCAAGGTTCTTCAACGCAACTTTCATACTTTTCAAGAAATGATCGTCCATGCGACCTTCCTTCCCATAGACAGCTATCACAGTGGTCAACACATCGTCCTGCGGAAGTCAAAAGTCTGGATCTTCTTACTGTGTAGGATTTGGGCTGTGATCTTTGCCAGTTTCACGTGGAATCCCAGGGCCAAAGACTTCTGAATAGATCCGTCAAAAGATGGAAGTTGAGCCGTTATATCTTGTTCGGAGATCGACAGTGGTACACCCATGAGCGAAGACATGTGACAATCAAGGACGTATACTGTCCACCAGATTTCACGACATCTTTCAATAAAGCTAGGTGGGTGATGGCCATCTTGTACATTCGCGTGGATGCCCTCTACCACCGCCGCTCGCTTCGCCTGTCCTATCTAAAGCCGAAGGCATCAGAACGAGAATCATAAGTATGGAGGTACTGACCTACGATATTATAGGCAGCCTTGCGCATGTCAAGACACTGCAAGTAAATCGCTGCACAGCATAGTACTTCAATAGTTTGAAGAGGATCGGAGGAGGTAGTAAATGTGATGTCTGGAAGGATCTTCATCGCTTGGACGAACAAGTCGGCACCCGGAGGTTGCCTCTGTTTTCCTACTCTTACGATAAAAGCTTTCCCCAGAGCCAGTACCAGTAAGTAGTGGACAAACCATAAGTTTGATGGGTCTTGGCATTTTCCGCCTTGTTGTTGAAAAGTACCGAAGCCCTGCATGAACACTTTCTCGTCAAACACGTGGAAGAGCTGTCCACAATGGAACTTGACAGCGTTGATGAGGAAAAGAGCAAAGTCTGTCGTAGGCAGAAGAACATCGTCGATCGAGATCGAAGTTCGGCAGCCATCCCATCCTAGGTCGTAGGCACTCCCTTCGAAAAGTAGACTGGTCGGTGGTAACGGACCACCGAAGACTTTCTCATGTACCATAGTTAAGATACGTCGGCCAAAAGACCAGTTCGAGGAAGTACCGAGATACGCTACACGAACGAGTTAACAAAGCCCACTAACAAGGCCAGGAAAACGTACAAGGCCGGCCTCTCAAATCGGCGGTGTAGACTGGACCGCCTGACACCAATGGATTTGTGAGGAGCCGAGTTTCCAAGAGGCTCAGTGCATCTTGACCAGTATTGGATTGAGAATCTTCCTCTGAGTTCGCGGACGGTGCAGCAACTGGTGTGGGCAGATCCTGCACTGTCAAGCCTCGCTCTACACCACCATGTTAGAACTTTCAGAGGAACACAGATCTGCTTTATCATACCGACTTGCACGCGAGACTCAATGCTTTGAAGATGAGCTTGCTCTGGAGGAGTTCCTTCAGGAACAGGGCCTACAGAAGAACTGCGGCAGTTCGCGAGTTTCTCTAAATTGTCCAAGAACCTAAGCGGGTGTCAACAATATCCATCAAGTCATGTCCAGACGGTACACCAACCCTTTGGAGACCAGGACTTTGCGCTGTTGATCATCAAAACAACATATCAGGTTCCTTTTGTTACACTGCTCGCAAGGCTGTGCGCCTGTGCATCGAATCTTCTGCTGGCGACATCGATTACACCTATTTGAGAATATGTATTAGCAATGAATATAGGTTGGTATACGTAGGATGACTTGCGCATTAGGTGCTCGTTTCCTTACGCGATGTCGTTGCCTTCGCGACACGTTGGCTTCACGTCGTGGAGAACCAGAAGAAGAATCCATGTTGTGTGCGAGTTGAGCGCTACCGTGAGACACTTCATTGCATATCGGTTGGGTATCCGAGAGCTTCTATAACGCCTGGACGACGTTCTGCATGACACATAGACAGCATGCTGTAGGTAAAGGTACCTACACTTGCAATTATTGCTACCTCCTGTAGGGTCGGGCTACCGCGTCTGGAACTGTAAATGATAACTTATCAGCCCCGCTTGACTGACTTACGTAGTCGCCTGGCAGAGCAGTACTTCGTACTACTAGAAGCCGAGGTCATCGAGACGGGTTCAATACATGGCTCATCTGACACAGACTTGTGTGGAGGTTGTGTCAAGGACTGCAAGCAGACTCTGAGAAATTGACTAAGTACATTTGCTTATGTATTGGTACCTAGGACTGGCCACAAATGTGCAGCATATCCCGATTTCCGGCTTCGCTTCCGATCGTTCGGCACGGTTCTGCTCTCACAGCTCAACCCCCATGCGATGCCACTCAATTCACGCCCTGAAACGACGGATACCTATTGTGTAATGTGAAAACATTGCGTGCACACTTGGAGAGGTGGGTGCGCCATTCATGACGACGCCATCTTTCGGGTGTAGTGTATAGCGTGCCTTGTGGCATCGCTAATGGCAGCTCTCGTATTGGCTCTGTCAAGCTGGAGGAGCGCGTTGATGGTGATTCCCGACGGTACCGACATAGCCTCCTTGAGAGACTCAGGTGTCATGCTGGTCGCAAGTAACCCAGCTGAGCTACGCAGACTGCTTGCTGCTAATTGCATGGCAGCTGCACGAGGCATGCCTTCCGCCACACAAGTATCGACAATAGCATCGGTGGCAACGATCGTGAGCGCGTGGCAGGCTGCCCCTGCAGCAGTGGCATCGTCCATGAGCGTTTCAGCGAGGAACATCGCGGTGCCAAGCTGTTCAAATAGCCAACGGCATATCTGCTTACCGTCCTCACCGGCGAAAGTTGTGTCGGCAATTAGAGACACTGAGTCGTTAGCCTTGGCCCCGATACTTGGGATCACGCGCAGTATATGGCACGTCTCCTGCTTGCCGGCACCATCTCCCGAGTCAACTTTGAGGGCGGTGGCCACTCGCTCGCATGATATTCCAGCTAACAAGCTTATAACCACTTTGTTCTGGAGCGCGCCAATCAAGCCTGGTTCATCTAGCAAGGCACCAAGCTCGGTTGGCGGAACGCCCAGGAATACGACGTCTGCGTTGTTGGCTGCTTCGACAAAGTGACCGCTATTGGGCTCAACTCTGTTCTCGTTCTCGAAGATCTTTTGCAGCCTGCTCAAAGATTCCTTTGATCGCACGCAAGCAGTACATTTTATTTCTGTCTGATCTTCAGGCTTGACTCGTGTCAGTAGACCCTGCAGAATTGCGGTTCCCATGAAACCTTTCTCTAAAGTCAGCAAACTGTTCCCTTTCAAAGTCGTACAATTGTTGTGGTGGTGACCGAACCGCATCCGAGAACTGCTACGTTCAATTTCTGTAGTGGACAGGCCATCTTTCTTGGTAGTACTGGCAGTATGCGAGGACCTTTCGTTGATGTTCTTGGGTATTGAAGTTACGTTGGAACATGCTCAATACAAGCTCGGGTGTTCGTTGATGTAGATATGGCTTTTCGGAAACGCTCCCGATGCCACTCGAGCTTCTGCCGCTGCAGTTTCTAACTACAGGCATGGTCTCAGCATTGCCCCCATAGTACCTATGCACTAATTTCAGTAGGCCAGTCTGCAGATAAATCTTGTCCAACGTGGCCAAGTCCAGATGTATATATGTCTTTCTCTACATCCTCGCGTCCGGCAGTTCTACAGCTGACAAAGGCAACTCGAGGGCTGCAGATTGTGGCAGACATTGATATATCGTGGCATGCATAGAAACGTTCCAGACTGCTTGGTATGGTCTTGTGGCGCTGAATCATGGTTGATGCGGTCCCGTCAAAATGGTCATTAAAGGATCAGGCGACCGCTCATTGCACTGTACCCCATAATCCAGTATAGCTCAAATATTTTCGGGCAGTCCAGCGGTACCTTGTATTTCAGTACATTTGGTGGGCCTTACCGTCATCTCTCCACAGTAGCAAGAGGCAGTCACCTTCAAGAGGAGCCACTTGGAGAAACTCAATGGCTGAGCAGGCACCTCTGTCGTATCAGCAGAATGCATCAACAGAACCTAAAAATGAAGTGAGCAAAGGCTTGTTCGAACTAAAGTCAATACAAAGCGTCGGAGACGGAGATGTTGTTGCAGTCAACGACGACAGAAATGGCGTCTTCCACCGCTCGTTCACACCACATCAGGTTCACGTACGCGTACATACATGCAACCAGAAGTTTGGCCTTGAGGCTAATCGAAATTCGTTAGGTTATCTCCCTTGGTTCGAATATCGGTTCGGGCCTGTTCATTGGTACTGGCGCGGCTCTAGCATCTGCTGGGCCTGGGAATATGGTGATAGCCTACGGCTTAGTTTGTACCTGCGTTTGGGCTGTCCTCGATGCTCTGTCAGAGATGACCATTGCATTCCCGACTCCAGGCAACTACATTGATTACGCAGACCGATGGGTTGATCCTGCCCTGGCTTTTGGTGCCGGTGTCGCAGAGTGGCTAGGTATGGCATGCTCATCATTATGTCGAACTGATCAATTCTGATTTGGCTTAGGTTGGACTTCAATCGTCGCAGCGGAGGCAGCATTCTTCAACATCCTCGTTCAGTTTTGGGGCAATGGTAATTTCCCTAAGGCTGCTTCTTGTGAGTTCTTCTCAACTGTTAGTTTACCAAATCGTGCGACGAACAGAAAGCTAACGAGTGAGACAAGTGAGCATCTTCATTGCCGCATGCTGCGTTATCTTCACCCTACCCAACAAGGTGTTCGCGTGGTTCGAATACGCAACCTCGCTCATCAAGATCATAATATTCATGGTGATCATTCTCCTCTCGTTGGCCATTGTGTGCGGCGTAGGCCCTGCCGGCTATGTTCATGATGGCTCTACATGGACTGACTACCCAGTGTTCAAGAATGGCTTTGGGGTATGACCAGCCCAAAACCTCGAGAAGTTCCGCGTTGACATTGCATCACCAGGGCTTTGGCACCGCTGCTCTGCTAGCGACGTGGGCGGTAGGCGATCAAATCTTTATTGGTATCATGGGCGGCGAAGCGCAAAACCCACGCTACTCAATGGGCCGGGCGACCAAACTTGTGCCATACCGAGTCGGATTTGTCTACATGACATGTGTCATATTCATCACACTGCTGATAAACTCCAACGATGACCGCTTACTTGGCGGAAAGGGTGTGACGGCCTCGCCCTTTGTTCTTGCCATCGAATACGCCAAAATCCCAGTTATTTCCCATATCCTGAATGCTGGCATCATTGCTGGCGTACTCGCCATCGCTGCAGAATCAGTGTATCTCTCCTCGAGAGTACTGAGGACTATGGGCTACAAGAGGTTGGTTCTAGAATGGGTGGCAAAGGTGGACAGTAAAGGAAGGCCTCGAAACTCTCTACTGATAACTTGTGGGTTTGCTGTTATCCTCACTTACATCAATCTGTCTGGTAAGTTCAACCTGACCTTCTGTAATCTATCCCCACTTCACAAGATGAGCATCGACCAGCAACAAACGCTGATTGATTTATCTAGCTGGCGGTCAGGTAGCCCTGTCGTGGTTGATCTCGATCACGAGCGCTTCCTTCTTCATCAACTGGATGATCGTGGCTTTCACATCTTGGCGCTTCCATAAAGTGCTAGAGGCACAGAACGACAAGCTATTCACGGAGACGTATGCGTGGAAGGCCACGAAGTGGCCGCTTGCACCGACATGGCTCATGACAATCTGCTTCCTTCTGACAGTTTGTTGTCTCTATGTTGGAACAAAGCCTTTGGTAAGTGTGCGCTGGCACCAGCTTCTTATTCCCGGTGACATTGCTGGACGATTGCTGACATAGTATCTGCAAAGGGTAATGCTGAGTTTTCCGCTTCGAACTTCTTCCAATACACGCTTGGCATCATCCTGATCGTAACTTTGACCGTTGGTTACAAACTCATCTTCCGTACACCTTGGAGGGATCTGAAGACTGCATACTTACATACTGGTCGGCGGCCTCTGACCGTGGAAGAGATCCAGCAGCTTGATGGGTATTATGCCATGCCTAAGTGGCGACGACTGGTATCCTATGTCAAACTTTGGTGAGATCGCATCTTATCAGAGGCTTCTGTGGTGTGAGTCTTTTCCAAGATATCGGTGGGATTGGATAAACGAGTTGTACTTTAGGCGGATACGATATGCACCATACAGATGTTACCATATGCACAACTTGTAACTAAGACTCGCGCTTTCCTCCTCCTCTTCGCTGCATCATCCACTGTGCTGCAATATGAACGGTAGCTGAAGTCCAGATTGTGAAGGCCGTTTGTATGCTTCCCTATCCACATGCCGCTTAAGCGTAAGAAGTCCGTGCTCACAATGTGTTCGCTTGCATCATATCGTGCGGCTACTATCTCAGCTTTCTTCCTCCGCAGAAGTGGTATTGAACAAGCGGCTCCCGCACACAAGATACATCTTCCCAGCATGCCAAGAAACTTGCCATCAGATAGCGTGTTCGTGGCGAGCGTGGTCATGATAGGTGGCTGACTATCTAGATCTTGGCGGGTGACAAGCCAGTCCTGCAGACAACGCATCCTGTTCGATTACTGATACGATCGCCGCATAGCTATCCAAAATCCAGAGTGGTACCTCCACAAGACTCCAGAATAATACCAAGCTCGTACAGAGTCTCCATTAGAAAAGTAGGCCGGTATTGGGTGCACAATACACAATCTGATGTAGCTCGAATGTCGGCAATGCAGCCGACGCAGCATTCTTACTCCGCATCTGGCAGGCGAGATACAAAGTGGAGGATACCATCGGCTTCACTTCCGTGCCTTGCTTCAATATTCGGCATTGGACCGACAGGTCTCGAAGTGCTATTTGGGCAAAATTCGATGTCACGATGTCCACTACGAGGTTCTTGGTAGAACATAAAGACCCAGCTTTGGCTGTCAAGGTGGACAAAATCCCAAAAATATTTACATCTCGTCAAATCGTTGGACGCTTCATCCCTACTGTGTAGATATGAGTTTGGCTGCCAGAACACCAATGAATCCTGCTCTCAGAAGCCTACGACTACGTCAAACACCACGTTTCCCGAGATCGCGGCTGCAAGGTGCTCGTTGCATTGCCACTGGAGGACATTTCTCTGTACCTAAATCATACAACGAAAACAACGTGAGTGGATATAATCCGCCACCAATGATACCGACACTGGTTTGAAGACTGATTTGAATACAGTTGCACTATGCGCCTTCATCGCCAGAGAGGGAACATCTGGCAAAGGCGCTTGAAGAACTGAAGGCAAAGCTTCCAGTGCAGGTGCCTGCTATTGGCGGACCCGCAAATGCAACCAAAGGGCCCAATGGGGATCTCGTTTCGATGACTATGCCAGCCAAGCACGGCACGGTGTTTGCACAGTTTCCATCTGCCTCCAAAGCTGAAGTGGAGTCTGCAATTGATCGCGCTCTGAAGGCAAAGACGGCCTGGCAAGAAATGCCGTTCACGGACCGAGCGGCTATCTTCTTGAGAGCAGCAGAGCTGGTTTCTGACAAATACCGTTACGAACTGATGGCAGCAACTATGCTCGGGCAAGGCAAGAATGCCTGGCAGGCTGAGATTGATGCCGCTGCTGAGCTTGCAGACTTCTATCGATTCAACGTAGGCTTTGCACAGGAGATCTACGATAAACAGCCGACTATCAACTCCCCAGCACACCACGGCCGCACCGACTACCGTCCACTCGAAGGATTTGTGTACGCAGTATCACCTTTCAACTTCACAGCAATCGGTGGTAATCTGATATCAGCACCAGCCCTTTTGGGAAATGTTGTCGTTTGGAAGCCGTCACCAATGTCCGTATACCCCAGCCACCTCGTGCACCAGATTCTCCTCGAAGCCGGTCTTCCAAAAGATGTCATTCAGCTGGTGAACGGCGATGCTGAAACTGTCACCGATACGGTGCTCGCCCGCAAGGAATTCTCCGCATTGAACTTCATTGGGTCGTCTGATGTCTTCCGTTCATTATATGGCAAGATTGGCCAAGGTGTGGCAGAGCACAAGTACCGTGAATTTCCACGAATGGTGGGGGAGACTTCTGGAAAGAACTTCCACTTGATTCACCCAACCGCGGACGTCCCTAACGCTGCTCGCCACACCATTCGATCTTCTTTCGAGTACGCTGGTCAGAAGTGTTCAGCAGCCTCGAGAATCTACCTTCCTGAGAGCCAAGCAAAGAACTTCCTTACTGCAATCAAGAAGGAGCTTGAAGCCGTCAAGGTTGGAGATCCCGAAGAGTTCAAGAACTTCCTTGGGCCAGTCATCAACAAGGCGTCATTCGACAAGATCAGCAAAGCGATGGACGAAGCAAACAAGGACGAATCACTCGAACTTGCCGTCGGTGGCAAGTACGATGGAAGCACTGGCTATTACATCGAGCCTACTATCTACGTGTCAAAGAATGCAGAACATGCTCTCTTCGACAAGGAGCTGTTTGGGCCGGTACTGATCGCTCACGTCTACCCAGATGCAGAGTTCGACACCGTGCTGGAGACCATCGATAAGCAGGGTGGAGGCTTCGCGCTGACGGGATCGATCTTTGCGAGCGACCAAGAGGCAATCCGTAAGGCAGAGAACAAGCTACGTTACTCCGCTGGTAACTTCTACGTCAACTGCAAGACGACAGGTGCCGTCATTGGACAGCAATCATTTGGTGGCTCAAGAGGGAGTGGCACTTGCGACAAGGCCGGCAGTGCTGGCTTCATGATGCGCTTCACCGCCCCACGCACACTGAAAGAGGAGTACAACAAGTTGCACGATGTTCTGTACCCAAGCAACTATTAAATGACTCAATGCATTAGACGTACATAATTGTAGATAGCGTTCTTGGCTAATTAGCGAGTTCCGACCTTTTACATGTGGGGATTGACAGGAAACTACACCCAAAAGCTGGTTCCAGTTCATTCTCTTCGCGATTCCTCCAAGTTGGCATGAGCTCAATTCACCAGTACATCCATGACCACGACTTTTGCTATGACAACGTTTCATCTCAAGATAGCATTGTTCAGAGGCATGAGGAGTGTGAATCAGTGACTCCTGTACTGCACCACCCTGTATAAATACACCCGACTCCAATACTTGATAAGCACAACCGCTTACAGCTGGCGTCATTCATTACCAGAAGCACCTACAAGTTGACAGATGCTACAGATCTAAATATTACCGTCACCATCACTACGAGAAGTGTGACGCAAACCTTACTCTACTTCACAATGCACCAACTTAGAGCTAGCAAGGACTTGAGAACAGCATTAAAATTTGGATCCATCGATGCAGATGCGGATGAATCAACTTAGTTGAGGGTAGCTGTCGTGCCGCTGAAGGATAGGGTGCCAGTGTTCATGACCCTTCCATCACTGATGTTATTGTCCGTCTTTAGGGAGTGGAAAACACACTGGCCATTCGGGAGGACGTCCAGTCCACCTGGGCCGTAGAGGCCAAAGTCGCCTGTCTGCACCAGGGTCTGCCTGTTGCCATATGGTCCTCTAATATCGGTGGCGGTCACATAGTCCGTCCGATACTCGTTAGTCGCATAGCAGCCAACAGCGAAGAACAAGAAATAGACACCGTTCTGCTTTGTGATTGACGGTGCCTCGATCCCGACACCTTCAACGTTGTAGTAGATCTGCTGCGCGTCCCCATTGAAGGTGTACCCATCAGATGTGAGTGGCTGCAACATGATAGGGGTCTGCTTTTCCCTGTTAGTGGAAGCACATGGCCCTCCACCAGTAAATGGGGTGTCGATCTTGTAGAGTACATAGACGCTGCCGTCGTCGTCAGTGAAACCCTCAGGGTCGATCGCGCCGCCTTGATCGCTTGGGCAGATGAATGATGAGGTAGAACCATCGAAGTATCCACTGTCTGCGTATTTGCTGCGGGCAAAGCCAATGCAGTGCGGCTGCCCTCCAGATCCTTGAATCTCAGCGGCATAGTACATCGCGTATGGGGGATCAAAGTCGACCTGCACGACATCCGGCGCCCAGCTGGTATACTGTTTAGCCCAGGAGGGTTCGTTTCCAGCTGGGAATGCTTCAGACTTTCCAGACCAGCCACCAGTGTTGGAGAAGTCGCCATTGCTGACAACAGGAACGTTATTGCCAGCACCGTCGACAGTGCCAAAGGCATACGATACACCATTGTCCTGGAAAAGGCCAGGATCAGGGAAATTGATGCCACCAAGGACATCGATGCTCGGAGCGCGTTTTCGCAATTGAGCACTGGGTGCAGCCGCAACCAGGGTTGCTGCAGCCAGACCCAAGGGCCAATAGTGTCGTACCTGGTTGACCATCATGACAGTAATGTTACGCGTCTATCGATACCGAAGGCGGATTGACCGATGCAAGACCAGAGCGTGTTTTTATGAGTGAATGAAAGACTCATAGCCACCAGATGGGAAGGCCATTGTGGCTGACCTGCTTTATATCCATATTCCCCCATACTAAAATAGAGGCGTTAAGCCGGTCGAATCAGATTAGCATCCTGCGGAGGATTGCCGCTTGGGGATGAGTGTAGCCCAAGCTGATGTAGATGACATCGTCAGGATTAGATAGTAGTAATGGCGGTGTTACATGCTGGGTTGTTACGCTAGGGCAGATGTAATGTTGCGCTGCCTCTAGAAAGGTGACCATATCAGACTAGCAACAACATTGAGGGTGTGGAGCCGGGGGAAGGCGCTTGAAATGGACTCGCTTCATGAGTTCAAACAGGCGAGATCGACAAGTTGCAGCACCAGGACAGTGGACTTGTTGCAGCAGCGTTACTGCAAGGGACAGAAAGGTTGCCGCGAGCGGTGCAGATCGCTGCATAATTTGCATCCAGGACTGGTGTATGCGGCTAAGCGGACTATTGTCTCCTTCCAAGGTTCCTGGGGGTACTGTAACGCCGTTACCCTATCTCGAACAATAGCAGAGGTTCAGATGGACTCTGTGTGACGCTGTCCGCAAGATCAGTACATCTAGACAACGGTCGACTACATGATGGCTTGAAGCATCTAAATCATGCACTTGGTGTTCCCTTCGTATATATTATCCCAGAAGGAGTCGTGGAGGATCACGCTGCGGCCCCGGCAACAAACGAAATTGGCAACCAGGCAGAGCCAGGTGACCCTAGGCTAGCCACCCTGGCAGAGAATGGAATACAGTATACTGTAGCGAAAAGAATAAGTTCCCAGATCTTGAGGAGCATGTGCACTTGTCAAGTGATTCCGCTGCAGGTGAGGTCGCTTAGACCTGGTTGTGACTGCGACGGAGTTTTCCCGGGGTTGTTAGACAGAGCTCATGTGGCTCCATCCCACAGGCCCTCGCTCTGCATAGCTCTCTTCTGCGTAAGGGGAACATGCCTCTTTGGGGAGGTGCGAACACAGCGGCCATGTGACTCTAGATCAGCGTGCTCTGAAAGGTACGCAAGAATGCTACCTTCAGCCATGTTGAGAGATACCACGGTGTACTTATGTTAGATTGGGCACACTACTGTCTCAGATGCATTAGGGATGATAGGTGCCTAGTCAGGTCCAACTGATGTCCTTGTGTGTATGATCACCTAAGAGGCCATGCAATACAGGCAGGTGGGCAAGTCTTATGTCATGAAAATTTTTGGCTAGAGTCTATCAATGAGTACCAAAAGTGTCTCTAGCACGCATATGCTTCCATCTAGGTGTACTGAAAGTGCGACTCAAGACATGTAGGCACTTGTCGTTCCACAGCACGATCGGCATGTGATCTAAAGTGTCGAGGAACAAACTATGCATAACACCGTGAATCTGGCGTACGGGACAACCTTGACAGACCGTTTCAGAGGAAACGGAAGGTTCAGACACAGAAATGTCAGTTTTCTATGTTCTGTACAAGACAGTCAATGTGCGGCAGTAAATTCGCTTTCTCAATATTGAATTGATAATACAGTGAGCAGTGTCTGTTCTTACGACGGATCACCTATAATACAACAACATACGCTCTGCCCCGCTAGTATGTTTCCGACTGTATACAATACGAAGCTAAAGTATTGCTCAAGTAGTGATGATCTGCATCGTGCAGCGAGTTGTGTCGCCTGTTCACCGCAAGGACTACAACATACCTCGTCTCCAAGCTCTTGTCGCCAGTGCCTCGATCTCACTAACCTCCACCGGCCCCTTGACGTTCTCATCCGCCAAACCTTCAACAACAGCTTCAGCGACCAGATCAGCCTTCAAAGGTTTGCTGCCTCCAGCGCCCATGAGCCATGTTAGGTTTCCTCCCGTCAGACTATTCGCCAAGAATCCACCGTATGTCACAGCAGCCATCGGCACTGTAAACCCTCTGCTTGAGTCGTAGAGAAAGCCAGGCCGAATGAACAGCGAGCGCATCTTTGGGAAAGAGGTCGATATGCCACTCTCGGCCTCGCGTTTCGTGCTAATGTATCTGCCAGGTAATATGGGAGCGCCGGCAGCTGCTGAAATGTACGCAAAGCTCTTGACATCCTTGGCATTGGCCTCTCTTGCCAATGTGAGAGCACTATCCCGATTCATCAACTCGTAGGTAAGTTGCCCATCCTTCTCGCCTGCCTTGATCCCTTCACCAACGCCTCGTTCTAGAGGGTTCTGGTCTGCTCCTAGCTTCGTCTTGCTAAATGCACGCTGCAAGCCAGCAATTGGGGACTCTTTGCCGGTCACGACACCCTTGTAGTCTGCTTCGAGTAGGATACCCATGCTGTGCACGACCGCATCCGCGCCTTCGAGGTCCTGGCTGTAGGTCGCAGGTTCGAGTATGTTTGCGCTCCGCCATGTCACGTCCTTACTCCATTGGGGAGCCGTCTTGTGGGCTGACACAGATGGCCATGAGGGTTCGCCAGAGCGACTGTGCGAGCAGACGTCAACATTCAATCTAGTGTCACAGATGTTACGAAATATTTTTGTACCTACCTGATAGACGTGACGTCCCAGCCTCTACCAACAGCAGCTTTGCATATGCGACTACCAAGGAAGCCGTTTCCTCCACAGACAACGAGCTTCTTCTTCGCAGCTGCCGTACCAACTGGAGCAGCCATTGGGATCACAGGCTAGTGACAACGATGTGTAGACTGAAAAGGCTATCACCGTACCGTTGATTTAGGACGACGAATGTGAAAGTAGTGTTATGTTACAGGGCAAATGGCAAGATGTTTACAGCCGACTTTTAATGCTGGACTCGATGATCCTCACAGCTCGAGCCGGGATCAATTGCATCACTGCATGATCGAAAACACCCCGGAACTGATTAGATTACATCCGAGAAGATTAGATTTTGAAGAACATGGCTTGCATGTGAACCCTCGAACTCTCTTACACCACACATCTGCCACTTACACAAGCAGACAAACCACTGACAATTACCACCAAATGCCCGCCGCATCCTCCTCAAAACGCGTGAAAGGCGTGAAGATATCGCGCAACTTCATCGTCGGCAATGAAGCGCACAACCTGCCACACCCAGGCTACCCAGACCCTCCACCTGATGGCCACACCAAAGGCTGGAAGGTCTTTGTGCGACCGCTGCCTAACGGCCCGGACATGACCTCGTGGCTGAAGAAGGTGCAGTTCAAGCTTCACCATACCTACACAGACGCTAGCCGGACGATTGAGACACCTACTTCCACTGGCAGCTTTGAGATCAGCGAGACTGGCTACGGTGAATTCGGCGTCGAGATCAGGCTCTACTTCCCGCCAGAGAGCGGTGAGAAGGCAGTCTACCGCGAGCATTATCTGGTGCTTAGCCCATATGGATCTGAGGAGCAGCAGGAAAAGCAGAAGGCGAAGAACCTGGTTGTCGCGGAAAAGATGGAAACTATTGATTTCAACGAGCCGACCCAGGACTTCTTCAAGACACTGACTTCCGAGGACCAATTCAACTGGTTGAAGGTGAAGAAGGGACGTGGGAAAGGCAAGAAACCTGACTATGTGTTTGAAGGCAGTGTGGAGCCTACAGCCCAGTTGCCAGAGAAGGTGGACCAGCCCGGTGCTAGCGGCGCGTTGGGTGCTGGAGGCGCTTGGAGCGTGCAGTATGAACGGCAGGTCGTCTCCCAGTTGGAGTCAAGTACTACGATGCTGGACCAGATGATTGAAGATGAGAAGAAGGGTGCAGAAGCTCGGCGCAAGAGGCTCGAGGAGCTTGGAAAGGCGATAGAGGCCAAAGGCTAGGACGGTATAGAATGTGGTTGGCAATCGTTGCTATCACGACCTCACATCATCCTGACGATCTAGACCTGTAACAAACGAGAAGGGATGGTGTCTATTCACGCTATTACAAGGCGAACCCTTTCGCAGTGACCTCTGCTGCAGAATTACCAATTGCAGCTATATCGTCGGCGGCCAGCTCAATACCGAAGAATTGCTTGAGGGCGCTGACCCTCTCAGCGTCGTTTTGGAACTTGCGTTCCAGCACTTTAGTACCTCGCTGGCGCCACTTCATAGTGCCATGCTCGATCGTCAGCTGTCCGTTGATCTCACCATCTGTCAACGCCTTTTCGTCCGCCGATCCAGGCCCGCCGCCATCCGCCCCGGCAGCTGGAGGCTTCTCGCTGCTCGTTGTGAAGCGACACACGATGACTTTGTGGGTGAAGAAGCTATTCGGACTCCTCCACGGCCCACAATTCAAGACTTGGAGATCCTCGGGTAGAAACTCAAGCTCTACAAAGCTGTATATAGGCATCCATTCAGCTTCCGGCGAGATCCTATGTTGATATATCCAGACCTTTTGGCTCTGGTCAAGGTTCTGAACGGTCGACTTACAGACGACCTGCATCGACGCTGGAGCGACCTGGTCCTGCGCTTTGCCCGGGTCTGCGAGTGAGATGGGGAGCGTAGGCCCTTTCGCGCCGAAGCCGACGTCTATCATGTATTTGATCCCGGAGATGTTCACAATGCTGACGCAGTGTGTGAAGCTGCCGAAATGGTCGCCCTCGAACACTCTTGCGCCGGCAGCATAGACCTGGAAGTTCAAGCTGAGCAGCACTGTCAGGAAGAACGTGTTGGCTTCCATGCAGTAGCCTCCTCGGTTCCTGCCATGGCTGTAGAGCTCAAGCTCCTGCGCGGTCTCCCAGTGCAGCGAGGACGAGACGATCTTGCGGAAGAGGTGCGAAGGATTGATATCGACGACCCTGTGCCAGGAGTAATGCTGCGAAAGGTTTTCCCACGGCACCGTGACGATCTGGTGTTTCAACAGCCTGCAGAGGTAGTTGTGCTGGCCAGTCCCGTCCAAAGTTTGCGCATCGTAGAGGCGCTGGGACTGCGGGAACCGGATACGGTCGAAGTACTCCCCAAGCTGCTTCCGCGAGTATATCGGCCTGTTCGCCATGTTCTGCGGCAGATTCAAAATTGGTATCTCGTAGAACAGTAACCTTGACTCATACAGCTATAGTAATCGGAGCCCAACCTCCCTCTCTCCTCTCCTCAACTTATAGCTTTCCCTCTTAAGTCGCCCCGACTTACAATGGACCTCCCAAATTCCCAGACTACGTAATAGTGAGTCTTTCTGCAGCACACACTAGGCCCTTCTACCGTCAATCGTGCCCGACAAGAACAAATTCGAGCGATGCCGCCGCGCTGCAGCGCAACGGGCGGCGTCCCAATGAGGTGCGGGAAGGGCGAGTTGGAACGGGATGACCAGTCCAGTATCCAAGACCGCGCCCATTGCCTAGCGCCCAAGCGCCCAGCGGCTGCCATTGGCCAGAGGCGGCAAGGAAACTAGCGGCAGCGCAGCTTGGCGGATGCCAGTGGCACAGTGCGGTTCATGCTTTCCACGGTTTGCGTTTCCTTCGCTACTCTCTCCGATCTATCTCACGGAGAGAGAGAGAGGTTTTGCTGAGAGACGGCAGAAGATCATGCTGGCCCTTTTTTCAAGGAAACACGCCAGATGCTTTTGGGAGGGTGTGTAGGTGGTGCGTTCTGGATCACATGGCGAACCAGACGCTCCCCGGGTGGACTCGAGGTAACGTTGCACGGTCTGTGGGAGTTTGCCTTGAGGTTGACGGGAGGGGGTTTGAGGCGCTGTGTTCCCTTGCGTGTGTTCATGTGTGTCTTGTGTGTGTCTGTGCTATATATATACCAGGAGGTGTTTGAGATGTGTGCCGTGGCCTACTTGTTAGGTAGTCTCTTGCAAGGAGGGTCTAGGTAAGACCATATTACCGAGACAGTCAAGGTGAACGGCGATGCCGGCTCTAGGGGGAACGCGTAGATGGCGATGCTTCCTTTGGTTATCGATGAGGAAGGGCAACACCGACTGAGACGACAGTCTGAGAGTGGCATTTGCCTAGAATGGTGTTGCTGTGTAACAGCGCAACAGCATCCGTTAAAGACGCTGGCTGACAGGACTGATGAATCTGGATAACGCGGTGCAGATCAGAAGGCGGGTTCGACAGGGAAGTATCACGGTCAAATAGAGCAGGCGCGCATTCGCACGTGGCTGAGTGACGGCACTTCATATGTCATGCACTCACTCTTACTCAGCTACGTGGTCAGAGCATGAACGCTACAGAGATGGAGGGCAAATCCATTACGGCTGGATATCATTGCCTAACCTAGGACGGATAAGTGGTATCCCACTTAAACAGAAGGTGAGACGATTGGGAAATAGAGAAAAGAGCCTCGAGGGGATTGGTTTTGGAAAGTGGACAAGGTATAAATCGCTTCATCAAAGAACGCCGTCGCAAAAGTCCCCGTGGGATATCAACCCAAAATCCGCAAGCCAGCCTGCATCCTACTACAACCCAAGCCTGTTGGTGGGTTTGGGGAGGCTCATGGCTCGCGAAAACCAAAGTTGCCGAGACAGAAGGGGCAACAACAATCCCGCAAAGATGGGGGCGAAGCCGCTGGCCGACCCCTTCGAAAGCCTCATATGAACAGAGGTGGAATCAAATCGTAAAGTGCATGTCCATCGCATATTTTGATAAGCAAAAGGAAAGGGAAGGGAACATGGCCAGCCCAGAGGCACCGGAACGCAGTCGAAACGCATTTACAGGAGGATGAGGTAATTCGAAGGGGCGATGCCGGTCTCGCCGTTCTCCTTCTTTGCCTGCCACCACCGCCCACTGACATCTGAGACCTCGAGGATCTCGTGCTTGGTAAAGCTGATCTCGTTGGCATCGTCGGGATTGGCCTCGTAGCTGTAGATTGCCTTGGCGCGATATGGGTACTCGGTGGGTTGGCCGACCATGTTGCCGTCTGCCTCGTTGGGCTTCGGTGTGGTTGGCTGCACGACAGGCGTGGCGGTGGCCTGAGGTGGGTTGTTCACAGGCTGTGGGAAACGTGCCATAGATTCCGGGCGGTACTGTGGCTGGCTGGTGTTCTGGTTGTTTTGCGCGAAGCTAGTGACGACGGGTGATGCGGTCTCAAAGCCCGCTAGCTGGTTGCTGTTGTACATCTGTGGAGCCAGTGAGGTTGAATGTGTCGTCTCTGGGCGGTTGTACGACTGAGTCATGTGTCTACTGTTGTGATGGCTGGGCGTGCGCTCTTTGTGGAGGGCGAAGGAGTCCATGGTACGCCTGTGGGAGGCAGAAGGCTGCGAGCCATAATAGAAGATCCAGACAATCTAAGCAAGTCAGCATGCGTTCAACACGGATGTATCAGGGATAGGCTCGAGACGTACAGCAACCATGGAGAGGAGGATGAAACCAGCAGCAGCTGCCTCCTTAGCAGGATCGGAGTAATAGATTAGTGAGTTGACAGAGGAGGTGGTGAAGACGAGGCATGCAGAAAGGAAGCCGACCATGGCGACATGGTAGGTGTAGACCGAATCGCTGGCGACGGCGACAATGACGCCGAGGATACAGAAGAAGGAGTAGACCAGAGCCCACCAGGCGAAGTTGGGGAAGCCTGAATTGACGTCGCTGATGATGGAGCTCACAAAGGCAATGATCCAGCCAGCCTGTTGTTCTCACGTCAGTCAACCGTGCCTAAGCAGCCAGAGAAGCGATTGCAGATGCCAATGATCTTACCAAAGCAATGCCGATAGTGGCCAATGGGAAAGGATCGCCAAAGATGTTGCCGAAGTTGAAGGAGGGTTTAGAAACGCCCATATATTTCCCACCCATTTCCATTTTGCGCAGCGAAGGAGAGCGGGTGCTGTTGCCTGGCATTGAAGTCGCTCCTGGTGTCTTCCTCCCTTATGCCTTTCCGGTATCTAGTCAAGGAACTGTTGATACAAGAGGTGTACAGTCGGCGAAGAAGTCCAGAAGAGCGAGCGCAGCGAAGGCAGTGGAGTGGCGGCAGCAGCAGGTGAGGCAGCGGTCGCGTGGGGCGCAAGGTGGTGATGGCCGTCGATGCCGGGACGAGAATTAAGGGAGTGTCGCGTGAGTGCCGATGGTGACTGCAGATTGGTGCCTGTAGAAGCGCAAGTGGAAACGAATGTGGTGGGCGTGGGCGTGCGTGTTTGTGTGTTCGGTGGCCGTGATGGTTTTTGTTGTGGTTGTGGTTGTGGTTGTGGTTGTGGTTGTGGTTGTGGTCGTGGTCGTGGTGAAGAGTGGCCAGCAGCTGAAGAAAAGTAGAGGGAACAGGAGCGGCGAACGAGGCTGCGCGACAGAGGCTCGTTGCAGTTGGACTACACCAGCGCCGGAGTGAAGAGGGGGGAAGTGTGTGTGTCGGGAGTGAAACGAGAGAAGGAGAGAGGCGGGTGACTGGCAAAATGGTGGAGAGGTGAAGAGCAGTAGTGGTAAGTGAGTGGAAGGGCAAGAAGCACAGCGTAGCAGAGCAGCAGTGTAAGAGAAGGTGGTGGTGGTCGTGGCAGCGGTGGTGGTGGTGGTGGTGGTCGTGGTCGTGGTCGTGGTGGAGTTGGCAGTTGGCAGAGAGGACAAGGGGATCGGCAGCCCCAGACTCTCCCACTCACGCTGTGTGTGTCGCTTCTCTGTCTCCCTCTGCCGCCCTGTCCTGGCCCCGGCCACTCACCACTCACCATTCACCACTCAATGCTCCCGGGCTTGTTGGGGCTTGCGGCCGCTGCCGCTCTGCCTCGACTGGTGGAAAGCCGTTGCAATTTTCCTCTTCGCTCTCACGATAATCGTCCACGTTTCATCCTTGTTAGTCGTGAACCTTTCTCCAGCAAGGGCGGATTGGTTTCAGCATTGTTCTTGTCGAGTTTCACGTATCGACCTGCGTCTACTGATGCTGTCAGTTGCAGGGGAGGCGAGGGGCACTCTTCACCTCTGACCTGGCTGGCACGGCGAACGACAGACTACTGTACGCACTGTATGCAAAAGCGTCTCCCTCAGCCCCTCCTGACGCGCCCCTCGGGAGTCGTGCCGCATGCGCTCGTCTACTCTAGCTGCGTTATTGCACGGCGGTTACGGGCGTGTTAGGCGGCCAACCTGTCCGTTCATCTTCCCTTGCCGTGCGCTTTTACGATAGTCACAACGGTGTGAATCCTGCATGCATGCTTTGACTTCTCGCACCCGCCTCCACTGCTTGGACTGCTTGGTCTATTGCTGTACGCGTGAAGATGCCTGTGCATGAAGCACACAACGCATGGACGGAATGCGCTGATGATTAAGCCCGGATCAGGTGGACACGCGTTCAAAAATAGGCGGCAGCTCCACAGGGCACGCGTCGAGTCAGGGTCTGACTCCGAGTACTCAGGCACTCAGGCACTCAGGCACTCCATTGTCAGGCACCTGCGGCGGATTCTCCTTATGTGCTTTCTCTTGGCAGGTACGATCTGCGAGCATATTCATCCTTCCTTCATCATGATTCCAGAACAACCTCGCCCAGAAACATAGGATGAAGCGACATTTCCACTTGGCCTTCGCATACAGTACGTGACATACGTGCTCAGTTGTCAGATTCATTTCATGTCTAGATCTACTTAGCTCTACCATCTTCGCACTCCCGTGCATCATGCAATGCGCGATCTTCCTGCCGCACCAGAGGCGCATCCTCCCACGGGTACCCGTGATCTTCCTCAGACTTCCACTTCTCATCGCCAAGTGGTTCCAAAGCCTCGCTCAGTTTCGTCACTGCGAGATGCTTGCCCTCGCCATCTTCGCGGCCACACTCCCACTGTACCCCAAATGCTTGTTCGATCTTCGCCAGTTCAGAGTCCAGTTTCTCCAGCATCGCTCCCGACATATCCTCGTCCCACCTTGTAGCATGCTGTGGCTCGCTCAGCAATCTCGTTGCCACCCTTTTGGTCAGTATCCGGAATGGTATCCTTACATCCTCAAAGATGCGCCACGCCAACTCCATATTGTCTGAATATGCCATCTGCTCCACGAACCAGTAGTCGCCTCTCATCTTGCTTGTCACCCTCTCACCTGGCACGTCCAATTGTTTCGACTGTTGGCGTGCTTTGCTCGTCTTCCAGTACAGCCATTCCTCCCATAGTGCTTCAGACTGCCTGCACCGTGCGAGCACAGCTATCCAAGCGTGGAGATACCTCCAATCATCCCTCGCAAGAAAAGCTCCAAGATGGTACTGCTCCGCCTGAGGGAGAAGCTTGCAGTCCTCAAAACCGTTCAGCACCTCCATCAGCTGCTGCCGTCTCCAACGGCCATTCCTCAACTCTCCAAGCCCTCGGTGCCCGATTGAGAATTTGGCAATTATCGCCCGGAAGTTGTTGTTCGTCATCTGGTAGTTTGCTGCCCGCAAGAGACAGAGATATCGCTTCATGTCTTCCAGCGACCGAGCGCGAGCAGCAAACTTGGCACCCAACATGTGCACTCGTGGCGAGAAGGCAAGACCATCCTGTCCCAGGCGCCAGATGATAGCATTCAAGGTGCGGAGGATCTTGTAGTCGGTAGCATTCTTCCGGCAGCGGAACATGGCTCTCTTGATGTTCTCCTCAAGCAACGGCAGCTCAATAAGGGCTGGCTTCGAGTGGACTAGGACGATACTGACGATACGCAGGAAGTCACTAGGGGACTCGCATCGCAGCAGCTGTTCCCGCAATACCTGTCGTAAGCGTTTGCTACCTCGAGCTGCACGCAGACGTTCACGGAACACATGGAAGGGTATGGGTCCTGCACCTGCCTCAGGCAAGCAGAGATCTGGATGGAGACGTGCCGGCCGAGTGTGGTCCTGAGGGGTAAAGTGTGGCCATGGATTCGACAAGGAGCTCAACACCTTTGCTCGCATATCTTTGGTCCTATGCAGCTGCTCCAGTTCTCGCAGGGCATCTGTGATGGCTTCGGCCTGGATGGCGGCGTAAGGTTGGCCTGATTCATGATCGTTGCAGTCCACGTCATGGACCAGCTCATGCCCTGTTCCTTCAAGCTGGATCTTCCGGCGCTTGCTGTGAAGATGTGTGTCCTCGCAGGTTGGAGGCAAAGTGGGCTCTAGACCGCTATGTGGGACAAGGCTCAGCCTGCGTCGCGCGCCTAGTGCAAGACTCTGACGGCATGATGTTGCAAAGCAGCCTGGTCGCCAGACTGTCATCCTCAAGACTCATTATTGCATACGAATGGGGCGCGATTTCCAATTCCATATCGATAATACATTCGCCATCATGAGTCGACGGGTGGAGAGCAGCTAGTCATGGGCTCGAGCTTAGCCAATCTCTATCTAATCTCCGGGGATCAATCTTATCGCCTACGCCACTTTCCTGAGTCATGGTCCAGAAAGTTTCAAGTGTGCTGGTTGCCAGAGAGTGCATGTAATCGATATCCTCTTGCAGTAGCATCGCTGCGTTGTACTGCTATACATATTTGCACGCTGGTCCATGTCCAACCTAAATCCCACCACAACCCCGGATTAACAGACCAATTCCTACCACAGCTACCATGGCCGATCTCAAACATTCTCCAGCGCAGCCTCACGAACCACCTCGAGACTTTGTTGCCAACGAAGGATATGTAGGGCAGGTAGACGAGGAGAACGATGCACCAAGACAACCACAACAGGAGTTAGAAGAGGATGAAGACTATGACGATCTTTTCGAGCCTTCAGAAGGCGAAGTATCTGATTCTGAAATCAACGCCGCCAATCCTTCGGACTACACCAAGTCCTACAACCGACAGCGGAAACTGAACGATCCCTCTATCCCTGCTACTCAGAAACCAAAGATCAACCCCCAATTGAACACCAAGGCGTCAGTAGACGATCACGTCAAATCATTGTCGGCACACACGTCAAAGCTCAAGTTGAGCAATCTGGAGGCAGGTCTGGGAGGCAAGGCTCATGGCGGTGCAGAGAAGAGCGAGAGGGCGACGAGTGAGCAGGTGCTGGACCCGAGGACCCGTATGATGCTGCTGCAGCTTCTGAACCGGAACATTGTCAGCGAGATCAACGGTGTCGTGTCAACTGGCAAGGAGGCAAATGTCTACCATGCAGTCACGGTCCCCAACGATGTCGAGGGCGAGGCACCTGCTGCCCCTTTGCACAGGGCGATCAAGGTCTACAAGACAAGTATCCTAGTGTTCAAGGACAGAGACAAGTACGTCAGCGGCGAGTACAGGTTCAGGCAGGGATATAACAAGAGCAGCAACAGGGCGATGGTCAAGGTATGGGCAGAGAAGGAGTTCAGGAACCTGCGGCGGTTACACGGTGCTGGCATCTTATGTCCCGAACCTTTGTATCTCAAGGCACACGTTATGGTTATGAGTTTCCTGGGCAACAGGAAAGGTCAAGCCGCGCCGAGGCTGCGAGACATCGAGTTCGACAGCGATGAGGCTACTGAGCGCTGGACGCAAGTCTACCACACACTGCTCAAGATCATGCGGAAGATGTATCAGATCTGTCGGCTTGTCCATGCCGATCTGTCTGAATACAATCTGCTCTACCACGACGGTCAGCCCTGGATCATTGATGTATCGCAGTCGGTCGAGCACGACCATCCACGAAGCCTTGAGTTCTTGCGGATGGATGTCAAGAACGTTTCCGACTTCTTCGCGCGCAAGGGGGTCCCGACACTATCAGAACGTAGCTCGTTTGGTTTCATCACGGCACAGGCGGGCTCGACGGACGATGCCGGCATGCAGGAGGTAATTGATAAGATCTACGAGACCCAGGCTCAGGAGGATGTCACTGGCGAGTCCGCCGAACTGGACGACGTCGTGTTCCGTCAGCAGTACATACCGCAGACACTTGAGCAGGTGTACGACATAGAGCGAGACGCAGACAAGCTGAAGCAGGGCCATGACCTAGTCTATGGCGATTTGCTTGCTGGCGGTGGTGCTGTACAGCCTCCAGGTGATTCATCGAAAAAGGAAGCAGGCAGTGATGGTGCTGACAGCGAGAATGACGACGAAGGGGACGATGAAGACAGTGAAGACCGGGAACCTTGGTCTGACGATGAGTCGCGTCCCAGAGGCAAACGCTTTGAAGACAAGGAGGCTAAGAAGGCTCATAAACAGGCTGTGAAGGAGGAGAAGCGTGAGAAACGCGCTACGAAGATGCCAAAGCACCTGAAGAAGAAGCTTGTACACCAAGGCAGTAGATCGAAGAAATAGAGTCATCCAAAATACAATGTCCAAGTCAGTCCTTGACACCTCTCAATCGGAATTGCCCATATACTCAAGGACGTTTTGCCGCTTTGGGAAGGCGCAAAGCACTCCCAGCCGCTTGTAACCGATTGATAACTTGCAATCAATCCTGCATGCGTTTGCTCTGTAGCTTGTAAGACATAGACTTTATTTACTTACACGATCGAGCAGAAATGGGCTCTGTAGGAGATATCCGGCCACAAGCCGTCACAGTCAGCCTCCACGAGTTGGAAAATAACTCCGTCTCGCTGGAGACGCTGGAGCAGGCGTTCGGCCCAGACTCGCTCGGCATCATCATCGTCAAAGACCTGCCGGCACAATTCATAGAACTACGGCGCAACCTGCTGTCGCTCGCATCCTACCTCGCGAACCTGCCAGCGGAGGAGTTAGGTTCGTACCACCACCAACACCACCACCGAGAGGCTGCGTCCATCCCCGGAGTCGACTGACACAGACACCGCCGCCTGCCACAGCCAAGGTCGAGAAGCCCGAAGCAAAGTACGACGTCGGCTGGTCCTGCGGCAAGGAGACGCTGGCCGACGGCCGCTACGACACGCTCAAGGGCTCGTACTACGCGCAGCCGATCCACGACGCCACGCTCGAGGCCAAGGCGCGCCAGCTGTACCCGGGCGTGGTCTCGTTCGTGACGCCGAACGTCTGGCCCGAGCAGAGCGTGCTTCCCGGGTTCGAGGCGGCGTTCGAGGCGCTCTGCCACCTCATCGTCGACACTGCCGGCCTGGTGGCGCGCAGCTGCGACCGCTACGGCGAGGCCAGGCTGGACGGGTACCGCGCCGGCACGCTGGAGCGCATCGTCAGGACCAGCGTGTCGACCAAGGCGAGGCTGCTGCACTACTTCCCTCCCCCGGCGACGACGGCGTCAGCGACGGCTGGGAACAAGGCCGCTGATGAGGGCAAAGGGGCCGCGATCGACGACGACTGGTGCGCCACGCACCATGACCTGGGAGCGTTGACGGGGTTGACGTCGCAGATGTTCGTCGACGAGGGGGCGGACCCACCGATCGTGAGAGGTGCCGGAGCGGTGACGCCCCTGCCCGAGCTCGACGGGCACCCTGACCCCAAGGCAGGATTGTGGATCAAGGACCGGGCGGGCCGCACGACACAGGTGCACATCCCACGGGACTGCCTGGCCTTCCAGACAGGCGAGGCGTTGCAGCTGATCACCAGAGGCAAGTTTAGGGCGGTGCCTCACTTCGTTAGGGGAGGGGATGCCTCCAAGGGTGGCAAGATTGCGAGAAACACGCTTGCGGTCTTCACTCAGCCCAATCTCTGGGATGTGGTGGATGAGACGACAGGTAGAGACTTTGCAAACCTGGCCCAGGTGACACTCGACGGTAATCTATGAAGAACGAGAAGAGCCTGGGTAACTTGGATCGAAACAGCTTCATTTTATTTTCAGCTGGTATCGATTCCTCTCTAAAATATACATGTCTCTGCTCAGTATACTATCTTCCTGCTTCTCGATCGATCGCATTCGCGTTCGTTCTGCCATGGCGCTGTTCCGGGCATCTTTTTCACTCAAGACTCTGGACGATGTAGCAGCAGCCATATTGGTAGCAGAAAACGAACATACGAAGAGTTGCAGTCTTACATGTCCATATACCCCGTACAAAACAAAAAAAAAAGACAAAATTGCCAATCAGCACTTGAATTGGCCATTGTAGGAAAAACGAGCAAGGGAAAGGGGGGGAAACCCCCCGAATGCTCCCCCTCTTGTGATACAGAAAATCCCCTAAAGCGCCGTTGCTGGGTATGCACTGGTTGAATACAGATGCCGTCTATGTTGTATGTTTACCGCGTCAGTCGTTGACAAGATGCTGAATGTACTTTTTCTTCCCTCTGCTGAGGTGTGCCATACTGGCGCAAGCCTTTCAAAGAGCTGAATGTCCCTTTTGCGCTTCGTGCTTCCAGGTTGATGGATCGCAGTAGCGTCTGGGTCGCTCTATGCTGCTGCACATACTTCACTTCTGGTCTGGAAGTAAGGTTGTGGCTCGGCGCGAATGGCCGTCCTCGGGGCTTTGGGTGTATGGCGAGAGCTTTAGTCGAGCGAAGGTTATGAGAGTCAGTCTCCCGTTCACCCTTACGACCCGCCAATGTGTCGCTCATTCTCTGGTTTCCAGGTGCCTGTGTGAAGTGTCAGTGTTTGGAACATGGGAATGTGCGCGAGTCGGTCTACGAACCTTCAAACTGGTGCTTCACAAACGCCATCGGGTCACTGTCCTCACCGGCGCCCATCTGACCAACGCCTGGCGAGAAGCTAGTGATGGGCAGCACAATGACATCGCCAACCTTCTTCGCCTGCTGAATGCCAGTGAAATCTCTCCAGGTGATGTTGCCCTTCGAGGTGCTCATATCGAAGAACTCGGCATTGTTGAAGAATTTGAACAGGGAGTCGGTCCACACGGCTGGGCCTGTGAACTCGACAACTGACTTCATGTGCTTCTTGTCCAGTTCGTTGGTCTTCTTGCGACGAAGCGTCTCCTCGGTGATTGTGGCGACGAGATCGACCAGGACCGGATGACCCGGCTTGCTCTGGATCGTCCACTGGCAGAACTGGATACGACGGGAGTACCACTGTTTCCAGTCTTCACGGTCGGGATCTGCCTCAATTCCAACGACAAGGCCATATGTGCTTCTTGGAACCTCAGAAGGTACCCAATCAACGGCACTCTTGAGAGCGGTCGTGTCGATATCGCTGTAGATGCCACCTCGTGCCAACAGGATAAGGTAGCGGAAGAAGTCGGCCTTCAGGACCGGTTCCGGTAGTGACTCGTATGCCTCGACGATCTCGGGAAGGCTGGCATAGAAATGCCTGATCAGGTGCGCGGCCACGCTGTCTGTGATGACCTCGTGTATGAAGGATGGATGGAGCTCAGTCCATGAAGCCTCGGCAGGTCGGAACGCCTCGTCAAATTCCCCCATGGCAGGAGTGTACTTCCAGGTCTGCCAGATGAAAGCAGGGAACTTGCCCTCTGGGTCATAAGGGAAAGTGTATGCCAGCTGCTTTCTCAATGGTTGCGCCTTTAGATCCTCAAGAGGCATCTGGGTCATGGGCCTCTTCAATGCCACCCTGCCGCCACTGTCTCCATTCCACATCTTCGTAACCTCCTGTTGCTGTTCCTGCTGCTGCTCCTGCTTCTCTGCGGCTGCCTCCCCGGTGGTCTCTGCTGGCGGCGCATAATCTAAGATCTTCCTGTTCTCTTCATACGAACCTGTAGGTTTGGGTGAGTTCTGCTTCGTGAGAAGTGTGTTGGGTTGTCTATTATGGTTTGTTCTCAGAAGGAGGAATAGGGTGAGAACTGTGCAAGCCACGACAAGTGCGCGGCGAAAGGTGAGCATTGCGGCTGTTGTGGAACCGCAGGGCCGTGGCCGCAGTCGTCTTTCGTTATAGGACGTTCGAAATTGCGAAGAGAGACTCCAGCTCTTGATCAGAGAGTGGATGAGAGACAGGTGTTATTATCACCGCGGGGCCAGGGTGGATGGAGGGATGGATGGACGGCCGATCGAAGGAAACGGCAGTTCGCAGCTGCACGAAGCGAGGGGTTGTGCAGCGGACGCAAGTATCAGATTTGGAAGAGATTTGAGCAACGTAGGTGCTCGGGTTTCAGACTGCTGCAATGTTATTGGGTGTCTCCCACATTGTCCAGGCGGATTGGGTAGGGCGATGTAGTAGTCGATGGGAAGACAGCGAAAGGGATCTGGGAAGCATGTGATACGAGGGGGGAGACACAGTAGTATGTACTGCAGAAGGCGTCTTGTTTGAGTGAGAAAATCATAAGGGCATACCATACCCTTTGCAGGCAGTGACAACAAGACGGAAGCGAGAGAAGAAAAAAGGTGGAGACCCGTACCTCTAGCAAGGAGAAACTAAGACGCTGCCTTTACCGGGGGTTCGTGTTCGTAACGCAACCTTATTTAGGTGCTATGTCGTAGATGATGGCGATAGCAGTCTGCAGGGAGCGACAACGAATGCGGAAAGTCCGCGATAAGGAAAGTCTCTTGCTCTCGCACACGGAATAGAGAAGGAGAGAGAAGAATGTGTAGGTATATGTCGAGCAGAGCAGGAATCGAGTTCTAAGCCTCTCCAGCCCTTCCGCAAGCAGCAGCGTCAGGCTCTGATCTGACAGTGTATCGCAAGTGGTGGTCTTATGGTCACCCTTGCGGCGTATGGAGGCTGGCAGGCTGATGGCGTGCAGCAGCGCTTGCTTTGCGTTTACCCTTGCCTGGCAGAGTCCAGATGGTCCTGATGGCGTTCTTGTATCCTCTCCTCCCGACTTTCCCCCAGGGCTACAGTCCAAGGGATGAATGAAACGTGACGAGATGAGGATGCGTTCGTGATAGGCAAAGGCAACGGCCAACCCGAGAGCCACAATTGGATGCGAAGACGTCGATGATCCAAAACCAGGTAGCGGCCAGGCGTGTGCACGATCGCAAGCCCGACAGTGCAGCAATAATAGGGAGACGAGACGAGAAGATTGCGCGTCGGGGATAGGGAGCCCTCTGGCCGGATGGAACATCATTCACCTTGTTACTACTGCACAGTGGATAATCTATAATTACAGTACGGTGCACATACGAGGAGATGACGCTGGTTCAAGCCACGAGACCCTCATCCACTCCAGCCATCTAATTTCGAATCCAGCAGTGCTTGCGCCGACGGCAACCAGCGACAGGTGACAGCATAGCACAGGACCAGCAGCAGAAGCAGGACTCTGAATTCGTCAGTGCTGTTACTGTTACCGTTGCAACCGGCCCTGCAATGTGGGATCCAAATCTGCAGCGTGCCATGCGTCAGCAGCAGCAGCAGCACAAAGCAAAAGTCAGGCAACCTGAGCCCGCCCGGCTACGGTATGCTATGTTCAGAAGCTGAAAGGAGGGAAAAGTCGCCTCGCTAGGTATGGAGGCGGTGCGTCTTGAGCCTCACGCCGACGCAACCATGGTACAGGGGTGAGGGAGCGAGCTAAGGGATAATCTTGGAATACGCCATCGATTCCAAACCCGGGCTCACATGCTTGCTGCTTATTGTCATTACGACGGTGCAGCAAAACAGCCACCTCCCCAGGTACGGTGGAGTATGCGCCAGTAGCGACCACAGGGCCGCGCGTTACCCTTTGCGGATCTTCGCTACAAACGAGGCCAAGTTCGATTTGGGCATAGCCCGTCGGCTTGTCGTCTGTCTACAACCTGATCCGCTGCTGCTGCTGCGTGTCATAACGGTCGCGAAAGGAGGCTGGTCCCAACAACAGGAGGGAACATGCTCTTGAGACAGTCTTCCACCACTTGGCGGTGCCACCGCTCTTGGACAGCCGTCTGCGAGCCTTCTCCCACTGCACCGTCTCAGATCCGGCCTTCGCGTGTCCATCATCTTCCCCGTACAGCGGTACCCACATAGCTTTTCGGCCATTCTCCCACCTTCGGCTCTTCGCAGATCTATACGTGAAACACATGCGAGGCGAGTGCTGCGCGCTGCTGCGGATCTCGAGACCGCGCGTTTGGGAGGTACACTGGTACCGTACTGTGCAGTGCAGGATATGCTATGCCATGCTATGCAATCCCCTCACTTATTACCACCACTACAGACCGTGCCCGTTCAAGCCAACATCTGTTGGTTGTCCTTCCCTGGCGGCAATCACCTGAAGGCTCTGTGGGTGACACTTGCGTCATACGAGGCCTCTTCCAAGGTTCGTCTGCAATCGAAGAAAACGGCGGCATGCGCACAAGGCCGTTTCCACCCATTTCGAGCGCTAAGGGGAGGACTAACAGTGCTAAGCTTTCCCACGGGAATGTGAGACTGTTGTTTCTCTACACGTGTTCGGATGAGGTCACCGTATTCGCAATATTGGTTGGGTATAGAGCCTTGGATAGATATCGTAATATTGCCTTGGGTTCAAGCTATAGAACGAGCAGCACTTCTTGGAATGGCAGTTACCATCTTGGCTCTTCGGTAGATCTCCTGCAGCAACAATTGCACATGAATTGCAGTGATCAAAATCGTCCCCAACCAAAGTATGCGGAGAGGCTGGGGTCTAGCCCATGCCCGCGCGTATTGGAGGCCGCTGCCAGCTCCGGTAGTGTGATAATGGACGATAAGGTGTTAGGAGTTGGAACCTGAGCCGCCAGCGCAATCATCCTGTCGTCGATACACTACCTGGACGGCTGTCGGAGACTGGAGCATGACCATGCCAAATGGCAGCAATCATTCAGCACAGTAGTCTCCACCTTTCATGTGATGCGATATATATCATTTGCCGAATCCGGCATATTGATTTTGTGTTGATGTTTGTGAATCCATCGGCATGTGTCATACTTGCTAGGTCGTTCAAGTCCTTGTCGGATGATTCCTTCTACCAATGGGCATAGAGGGTCCTTTAGCGCTGGCTGGTAGATTGGTAGATGAGCGGCACAGCTTTCCAACATTCACGAACCCAGAGCCAACTAGGCCAATGCCCGTGTTTCGCACGATCATAGGGAACTATTGACATGACAAGACGAATGTGGATGTTTGTTTCCGGCCACATTCTCGCCGTACAATCCATTATCGTCCCTGTGCCCAGGGTTAGGGTTAGGGTAGAACCCGAATGTATGTTCGCCACGTTTTACTGCTATTGTATTACAAGGCAACAGAGGAATCCGTAAAGCGGATTTGTGCTGCTCTGTTGGCGATATTGAATCGAGAGCCAAAAGAGCTATTCCGTTTCGATTGTGGTGGGCCTTGTTCAGCACCGGTAAGGACTTTTGGAAATATACTCAAACTGAGTAGAGACGTGCGAGCTACACCGAGAGACACGGTCTTCTATACTAGTGATCGACTTGACTTGTTGTCATGTTAAGACAATGTTTTCCATCGGTATGTCACCGACCTACCATTGAGCCTAGAAGCCATTCGTTGAATCCACTGAGAGTCCATGACAAGATAACATAAGACGGGTGACTGGTCGAATATTGGCTTGGCGCAGCAGAGCAGAGCAGAGTACTCAAATCTATCCAACCTATACTCTAGTGCTTGACTCACATTATGGCCTTATTCACAGCGTCGGCTTGATGCTAGACGACAGAACGTCAAGATAGTGTATTACGAGGATATCACGCAATGTCAGACCAGGCCACACCTTAGCTTATGATGTCTTGCGAGCATACCATGTGGACTTGCATATTGAACAATTGAACTGGATGTCATGAAAACCTCTTCGGGTGGATGTGGGTGAACTTTGCAGGCTAGAATTGCCAGGCGCATTGCAAGGAGTCACTTTTACGTGGCGAAACTGTTCTGGGTGGTTCGCCTTCCGTTCTGCGAGGCAGCTCAGAAGAGCCACCACGACAGCAGCAACCCAAGAAGTGAAATTGGGAACAGCCTGAGGACTTGTCGTAGGTCCCACATGGAACATGGTGGCGATTGCACGAAATCAAGCCGTAAATATCTGCGTTTGACTTGCCCCTCCAGTAGTCTAAATTGTGAGATCTCATAAGAAAACAGCTAGAAATCTTGTATACCTGTCTCGCCAGCTGGGTCGCCCTCTCCAACAAAGCCGGCTTCTTCCTTATCGAAGTATGTCTCTTGCTTGCGACGTTCCTCTTCCGCATTATCATCATACGCCTCATTCGTATCAACCGACGAATAATCAAAGTCATTGTCATCGCCGGAAACAAAGCGTCTGCTCATGATATCCTTCCATTTTTCAAAACCTTCCTCTTTACTCGTTACCCGATCCTCTATGTCATGGTCGACCCCGACAATGGATCCGTCAGATGCACGTTGATACGCAAGTGGATTGTTGGGATCCGGATGCCGCAGGTTGTAGACCTTGGCCTCAGACCGTATCAGACCCGCCTCCAGCATGCCAGAGTATCCTCGGCGTCGGCCTTCATCTTCGCGCTCCTGCGCGGACTGGAACAACCTGACCAGCCTATCGTAGAGCAGTGGATCTGTAGACGCATTGGCACATGTGTACGATCACCTACCGTGTGGATTGTGAACAACCTGCACTTTCAAGATTGTTTGCACTGAAGTACTCTGGATGCAAATCGAGGTAGCGTTTGCGCCTGTTCCTGATGGCGGTGCGATCAATTGGATCGTCTGCGGTAGAATGAGACCTTGCGCGTCTTCCCTCGTCTATGCTAAGACGAGAGATGCCGCACCCATCGATACCGTGAGGCATATTAATCGACGAACCGACATTGATGTCGATGCGGGAGGATTGGCAGTTGAATCTGTGTAGTCGCAATAAGTGTAGTGTTTGCGGCAGATTATTGCGCCTAGCGATCCTATGATCGTCATAGCCACCTTAGTCAGCTGCCCTCTACATTCTGACGGCAAATCATCGCCGCTCCATTGCCACTAACGTCTTACGACATTACTTCATGACTTGACTCATTGTTCGCTGTGACTATTGCTAATTTCCGTGGTCTGCAAGTGTAATACTTCCACGTGAGTCATCCTAACGTATGCCCAAAAGGCAGAAGCAAAGCTTCAAGCATCTTCAAGGATCCTCTAGCAACAGCGTTGGCAACAAGTCTGCGACCACTCAGGATGCGGCTGCACAGAGAAGCAATGCGTCCGTCAACGAACGGCTGAACGAATTGCGAAAGATTGAGTCACCTGAAGCTGCCCAACGAAAGAAGGCTCTTGCAGAAAGTGCCAATCAGCGCTCCATCCCGCCTGCCTTGAGAGGCATATTAGGTGTGCCAGATGCCGTGCCACCAAAACCTAAGATACTCAGGATGCGGGAGAGAATGAGAACTCCTGGTCCCCTGGCTCCGAGAAGCTGGCTCTACGGTTCCTCTACGACCTCGGATTTAGAGACGCGTCTCAAGGCTAGGAGGAAAGCTAGGAAAGTCTCAGAAAGGCAGTCAAATCCACGACCGCGACCTCCGCTCTTGCGATTCAGACATCTTGTTGGTCGGCATGAAGGGAAAGGAGAAAATGGCCCAGCAAGCCTCAGACACACCGCCCTAAGGGCCACTGCAATTCACTGGGACCTGTTTGATGAGGACGACTATCCTTTGTTGACTGACTTGCCCATCAGTCTTCGTCTCGATCTGCTGTCGTATATAGCTCACTATGGCCCTCAAATTGATACGACCACGGTCGAAGCTCTCATAGCTGGTACAGAAGCATTATCATTTTTAGACCTGGGAGGCTTGTGCGGCTCTCATGACTTCTCGCTTCAAAGACTAGCGCGATTGGCACATCGGAAGCACCCACAAGCTGCCGACACAGCGTCCGATAGGGTGTTGGATTCTTGGGAAGACGAAGAGCCTTCCTTGACCAGCCTATCGCTGCAGCCGCCATCACCCTTCGCTTCACTCACCCAGCTTTCCTTGTCACACCCTGTTCAAGCGGGGTGGAAAGGTCTCATCGCGTTCTCCAAACACGTACCACAGCTGACGCATCTGTCTCTTGCATACTGGCATCGACCAACGCTGACACCGAACCTCACCACTTCTACTGTCGAGTTTCTACGCGGGCTGGAGGTGAATGCTGGTGGCACAAGCTATTACTCTTCATTGGATGAGGAGTATACTGAGCCAATAGCGCTTCTACGCCAACTCAGTGGCAACCTCTTACGCTTGAAGTGGTTGGATTTGGAAGGCTGCGCAGATTGGGCTGGGGCATTGGCGCAGACAACGACGCCTACTGCTCACCTCGCTGATTTCAACCAGATACAGCCGCGTACTGACGCAGAAATCTCACCAGCGGTTTCGATTCTGACCACAACTTGGAAAGAAATCACGTATCTCAATTTGTCACAGGGTTGGTTCCCAACGTTACCTGGCGTGTCGTCTGTGGACAGACAAGGCTCTGCTAGATTGGATGAATTCACGACAGATCTAGTGGAGCACCTCCAAGAGTATGAGAGGAGATGTGAAAACTCGTCAGTTGACTCTGTCGATGACAAGAGACGGTCTTTCGGCATTGTTGTTGACAGCACGATAGAAGCACAGATCAAGAGGGCGGCGATCTGGAAGCAGACACAGTACCGGCTCTTCAGAATGGGTAGGAAAATACACAACCTCCGCAGGACTGCTGGTTGCAAGCTTATCGACATAGACTTTGGATATAAGACGCCGCAGCTTTGGAAGTATTTGAGTTGAAGCGTTCTCTAGTTGAGGCTAAAGACATTGATGGCGGGTGGTTGTAGTTGACCTCAGCGCCGCGAAATACATCAAAGAAGTATGAAAGCAAATACAATGCTCGCCGTGACGAGGATTGTGATGAAATATACAAGGCATAATCTTCCATATCTCTGAATGACTTCATTCTCCTCTCTAGCTTACTGCTGGTTAGCCTTGTTTCCTTCTAAATCATGAGCGTATTGTCTGCTATTGTCTATTTATGGTCGTCATCAATCGCTGGATGTAGTTATTCAGATAGTAGTCACCGGTCTCCAAGATCTGTGCTACCGTATGTTCAGCTCTAGTCTAACGTAAACATCCTCCACTGGGAACTCTTATGGATCCACTCGATTCGTGATCCAGACTGCGATCTTGAGCAGGGCTGCTTTGCGATGCGCATGAGGTTGTTAGAGGCACTTGAGTGTAGCATCATAGCTCTGCCTCTGTGTCTCTAGGTAGGACTTCCGAAATTCAGGATTGTGGAACCACATGACTAAAAGGTTAGGGCTGCATGAGATCGTTCCATCACGACGGCGACTAGTTCATTGTAAATGATGTACAAAACAACGATTGCCATCACTCGCCATTAAAAACCAAGCTCACGCCGTCGTCGCCAGCGGTTACGATTCTTCGACCTCCAGCACCCTGCACTAACGCAAGAATTCCACCGCCCTCACCACCGCCTCTGTGCCCCCTCCACTCCCCGACGAGCCCCTTTGCGGCTGCAGCAGTTCCACCTCTTACGTCCCATCGGCGAACCACACCGTCATTACCGCAGGAGGTAAGGAGCCAGTTGCGACCGGCCTCTGTTCCCTGGCTTGCTCCGGCACCACCTGGCGTTGACTTGACGAATTCAACTCTGATAACGGCCTCTGGGGTTTCAGGATCATCGGTATGGGCATACTTGATATGCCGTCTAACGGCGAAGTTGTGTGCAGCGTCGAAAAGCGCAATACTTCCGTCGACTGAGCCGGCAGCCAGCAGGGTCAAAGGTGGCTGTGAAAAGTCCAGTGTCTCAACACCATCGCTCTGGGCCTGTAATGAAGCAAGGATCTGACCTGCTTGTCCAGCTGAGGCTTTGCCGCCAGACCCTGGCGCTGCAGCTTGCTTCCCACCTCCTGCTTTCGAGCGCGCACCGCCGCCCTTGACACCTGAAGTGACTGATGTTGATCCCGCTGGCAAAGACAGGCGTGGCAAGCCGACAATCCGAATCTGGCCTTCTGCTCCACCAACCGCAACGATACCTCCGCCTGGCGAAACGGCAACACTGTACAGGCCACCATCGATCTTGAAGCGCTCGTCGTCTGCAGTCAGGCCAACTACAGCCTGACTTCCCGAAGTGGCGTCTGCTAGCCCGGCTGCTGCTGCATCGCCGAAGGCATCCCACACGTAGAGACTGCTGTCATCACTCACTGTACACAAAAGCTTCCCATCTGGAGTCCATGATCCAGCTGTACAAGCGCCTTGGTGCAGGAAGAAGGTTTGCACAATCGTGAGCTGAGAAGTGGCAGGTTCAATAGTATACACCCAGACACTGCCATCTGAAGCACCGAACGCGAAAGAGTTTGGATATGCAGGATTGGGAGAGGGCTGTAACCAGTTGATCTCCTCGACTTCCTTTGCACTTGCGACCAATTTTCCGACATTTGGTGCAGATGTGGAATAAACGTTTACCTTGCCAGCTAGTGTCGCAGTGACAGCAAACTCGCCCTTTGGCAGAGTGAAGGCCACGGCGTTGACACTCTCGTCCTGCTCACCAAGTGTTGCAACGATGTTCTGGCTCTTGCGTTCTCGAGGTTGAGGATTGCTCTCGTAACTCTGTGGCAGCAGTGGCCCATCAGGTGGTGTAGAGTCCCACAGAAACGCTGTATCGTCGCCTCCACCAGTCAAGATGAGATTTGGATTTGTCGGGTGCTGTGCGATACAGAAGATCGAGTCCTTGTGCCCGTCGAAATGCGCTATGCTATCGTTGATCAGCGCGATCTCCTCGAGTGGACCATCATCCTCCTCTCCTGAATCCATAGCCGCATCGCCGTCTTGTTGTACCACCTCTTCGGCCTCATCATCACCAATCATCGCTTCTTCATGCTCGTCTCGCAAGTCGTCCTCCATTGGGACGTCCCTGCCACTCATGTTGTAGATGTGCGCGAATTAGCTGATTTGTCAAAGAACATAAAGAATCCTGGAGCCGAGGACGCTGCGACTTTCGAGGGGTCAAAGGTGTGTGAGTTGCTATAAATTGCATTTGAAAAAGGGCTGCTTAGAAATTCTCGAGAATGTTTCTAGACTACGAGAATCGGACTTATGACGTGCGGACACTCGCTCCGAATACTCTATGGAGGGGCGTTCCTAATCAAATCCAGGGCAATTTGATGGCAGATTTGATGCATTACTCATGCGAGCCCAGCCACCACACATACTCGCGCGGGGGCTGCCTTGGTGGGGCTCTGAGGCTCGGTAGCCTGGTTTTTCTGGAAGCTACCACTGCATACCCTAACAATACAGAGAACAAAACAAGAAACCCTCCTGGGCACAACGTTGTTACCTCGCTTTTTCACCTATACACCTGCACCAGATCGACAACATGCCGGTTGATTATAGCAAGTGGGATGCTCTTGAGCTCTCCGACGACAGCGACGTTGAAGTGCACCCAAATGTTGACAAGCGATCCTTCATCAGGGCGAAGCAGAACCAAATCCACCAGCAGCGTTTCGACAGAAAACACCGCATTACTACATTGAGATACGAGAAAGTCATCAATGACGGATTGTTGAGCCGTATTGACGCGCTGGTAAAGAGCCTAGAGGGACACCGCAAGGATGTGGAAGGCAAACCTGCATCATCTGATGTGGATGAAGTGGTGTTTGATTCTCTACTGGACGTAAACAGTGACGAAAGCCTAGGAAATGATCAGCCTCCTAGCCCGCCTGAAGGGGTACATAGCCAGGAACAGCAGCCGAGCTATAGCAAGATGATGGGTGCCCTTGTCGACCAAGTCAAGGCTGAAATCGACAAGAGCAAGGCAGAGGGCACAGCCAGATACGAAGCTTACATCCGCGAAGCAGGCACACATTACAAGAAGGTGCAGGGCTTGCAGATTGAACTCATGAAAGAACTGACGAGGCTGGAAAAGGAAGACGGTGCAAAGATCACGAGCGAAAGTATACACACAGGCTTTGACAGCTCGTTTGTCTCAAAGACCGGAACCGCAGCACCCGCTGGCAAGCCTGCTCCAATGGTATCTGGATCTGGCCCGGAATTGCTGAATCCTAACCGCCCTACGCCTGAAACACCTGGAGGTGAGACGTCAGGTTCAGCTGCAGATATAGAGGATGGCGACGAGGATGAAGCGCCGGGCGAGGACGATGACATACAAGCCTCGGCCGCAGCAAAGGCGTTCGGCAAGATCAAGTTCGGTGACTACAAGGCCAGCTTGCAGTTCATTGGCCAGAATTCGCAGATACTGAAGGAGTCAGAGTCCGACGGTCTGCTAGTCGAAGCCTTCAACGCCCAGTCTCGCGCGAGTGCAGCAGATTGCCCACCAGCCCAAGCACATGGCGATTCCGAGTATGCGAGACAGTGCGTTGAAAAGGCGCTGTTGCTTCAATACTGCCGACAGCTCGGCAGAGATGGAGTGCAGCTCTTCTTCAAACGCATTCAGACACCAGAACACCAGGCGAGAAAGCTTTTCCTCGATGATGTCCACAGAACCTACGCACGGATCCGTTCGCGGACAGCCGAGCTCGCTCGCGAGCAAGAGGAAGCAGGTGATGGCGATCGTGAGCAGATTCAGCTACACGCCGTCGACCCTGGCACCAAGATCAACATTGTAACCCCTGTGCCGCTAGACCAGTGTCAGAGCGATGATGAAAGAATAGCACGACAGATCTTCGAGACATTCCCTCCTGGTCTGCAGCGTGCTCTCGAATCAGGCTCTCTCGACAAGGTGAACGTTGTGCTGGGCAAGATGTCCGTAAGCGAGGCCGAGGAGATTGTGGAGCAACTGGGCAACGGTGGTATGTTGTCTATGGAGCAGGGCGTCATCGACGCTACGACGGAAGAAGGTAGGAAACAAGTGGAGGAGATTGAGCGCAGCAGGGCCATGCCAGGCGAGCAACCGAGAGTGGGGGACATCACTGAGCAGCATGAGCAGCCCAGTTTTGCAGATGAAGTCGACTAGACCTTTTAAGTTATATGGTAACGAATACGATGCATGAATTACAATTCTTATGACATGTTACAGGGTCTGCGATCATCAAAGTATTCCACGCTTGTCGATTTTCTCTGGAGATCAGGATCAATCGGAAGAGCGCTGTAGGTCAACATCGCATTTGCAGTATCGAGAAATATTTGTACTAAATAAATAAATCATTTGAGTTTGTCAGGCAAGTTGGCCGATTGGCGCAGTGGTAGCGTTTCTGATTCCAGTTAACTGCGAATCTCCAGACGGTCACCCGTTCGAATCGGGTATCGGTCATCCAGCAAATCTTCTTTTGCTCTTTGGCCATCAATGCCATTTTTAACTTATGGGCTTCCATGATAGTAAGTCTAGATAGGCTGGAGACGTAAACGTCGTCGAGCAACGCTGCATGTAGCAATATCGAATTTTTCTGGCTCTAGTACCGGCACAAGCAGAACAATGTTTCATCAACTCGAGCTCAGACGGCAGAATGTGTTTGTGTATATATGAGAAGTTCTATAATTTAGCCCTCTCAGGCATGCCAGGCGCGAAGGTGGTCCCCTGCGCCTGGCCGATGCTCTGGACGATGCGATCCGTGACGTCGAGCAGCCACATGCTGCCCTCGTCGCCGGCCAGCCACCTTGCCCCCTGGACCTCGTCCTCGCCCTCGGCGCTGCCGTCCTCGAACGCCTTCCTCAGCCCGAATACATGGCTGACGACCTGCGGGCCGACGCCCGTCTGCGACCGCAGGCACGCCACGGCGACGACCGAGGTCAGCACCCTCCCGACCGAGGGCGTCGGGTGTGGCGCCACCGCGCTCTCCAGCGGCGGATCGGAGAACAGGCACCCGTACTCGCTCTCGACGATGTGGACGGGCAGGTCCGGGTGCGACTGAGCGAGCTTCGCGGTCAGCTTGCTGGTGAAGGGGTGGTAGATGGAGTCCCAGAGCTGGCGGCCGCGCTGCAGGGCGGCGTCGATGTTGGCGGCGTCGAGGTTGCGGCGCGGCCGCCTGCTGCCGAGGGCGGACTGCACGTCGTGCGGCAGGCCGGCGTAGAAGGCGCCCAGGCAGTTGATCGTGCGCGGGACGCCGTTGAAGCCGATGCACTTCAGGCCGACCTCGCGCATCAGCTCTGCGGTGTAGAGGGGTTGCTGGTCCGATGCGCCGTGCTCGGGCTTGCTCGCGAGGTTGTAGAGCTGCAGGAGCGAGTCCGGGGAGTTCATCGTCATCGTTGCGGCTGTCTATAGGCGTGCTGTCAGTGGTGCTGGGGTGAGGTGGGG